>JAHWFP010156033.1:0-22959 GCA_023313725.1 Lithobius niger
GATTTGTCTGCTAAGAGGTGAAGGTCCGGAACTGGTTCGTGTAAGAGGACTGATTGCAAAACAATAAGTTTGTTTGTCCACCAAAGTAGGCTTTCCCAGTGGAAGTTGTCGTCGCTCAGCTTGGAGGCTTCTGATGACGGGTGTACTGAACCCCAAATGTTTATCCTGAAGTGGTGAAAGGGGCATCCATCTGCCGTAAGGGACGAGTCCGGCCATGGAGTCTGTCTTTCCTATTAGTGAGTTGAGAGACAGAAGGGAGTGGCTCTTTGACTGGAGGAATGAGAGTCAGTGTTGGTGGAGGTTTTCTATTCGTTCGTTTGAGAGTTCACGGTTGCTGATGACAGGTTGAATTTTACCCCGAGGAAAGTGAAGAGTTGAGATGGGAGGACCCGCGATTTCTTCAAGATGATGCCGAAGCCCAGCTTGTTTAGAAGGGTTGTGGTGTAGTTCATGTTTTAAAGAAGATGATGACTGTTGATATTGTTGAGTAGCCAATCATCCAGAAAAACGTTTGCCGTAATCTGGTGACGGTGAGGTGGCTTAGAATGGGTTTTAGGATCAACGTGAAAATCCTTGGCAGATAATTGCTGGGTCCCATTGGTAATGGCCAAAGGATGTTTAGAGGAACGACGTGACGAAGAGGACGAAAGATCCAATGGCTGTTGCATTGGGTCGGTTGGTTTTCCGGTCTTGTGTGGTCTCTTGAGGCGAGGGCGAGGCCGAAGGAGATGACGAAGGAGGCGGCGAAGGTTGGCGTTGTCCGCATGTGAGTGGGGATGCCAACGGAGGAATGGATTGTTCATGTACCGCAGAAGACGAAGGAAATTGTGGTGGAGAGAGAGAGATGGTAGGGTCACAATTCGAGGGTCTTCGGGCGGAGGGCTGGCAGGTGGGGACGGAGATCTGCAGGTTACCGTCGAGTCCATTTGGCAGCCGAGATGTGTTGAGAAGTTCCCTTAAGCTGACCATCTTTTGGCGAAGGATCTTTTTGGTGAAGGATCTTTTGGGTGAAGGATCTTTTGAGCGAAGAATGGCTTGCGTGCAGAGAGAAGAGAGGAGCGACCGTCTACGATGAGAGCTTGAGGAAGAGAGATGGCGGCCAGCCCGGGCCGAATACTTTTTTAGGAGGACTGCACTTGACGCATGCGCAGTGGGGTTGCGCAGCTGGCCGGATCTAGAGAGCGAAAAACCTCAAGAAAGATAAGGAGCATCCAGGAACTGAATACAAGAAATTTACAGGTAGTAGATTTTTTCGTGCCAGCAGACAGAAATCATATTTCACAAACAAGTTACCGTATTTAAGTCGTTGAACAATTAATATTTTTTAGTTTCTGTCAAATAACTTTTTCATGGCTGATTATTATTATTATTATTATTATTGTTCAGCCATACAAGCATTAAATTGCTTCGGCTGACTTAAGGTTCAAAAGAAATTATTAAAAAAAAAATTATAAACAAACACTCAGCGAAAGCTACATGCTTGTTCTGTATCTGGAGAACAAACAAAAATCAAGGCTTAAACAGAGTGTGATCAAGGCGGCTCTTGCAGGTGTCCACTGTGCTGCAGTTCGTAAAAATGCTTGCAGCAAGTCCATTCCAATAGTTGATGGTAACCACAGAAAAAAAGTTTTTTCTGACTTCTAAATGCACAGAGGGTTTTGTAACTCTGAAGGGATGTCCTCTGGTTCTGAATTCAGTCCATCGCTGAAAAGATTCTCTTCTTTGCCTCTGGACAATAGCTTAAAAGTCTCGACAAGGGCTCCACGCCTCCTACGGTTAGCCAAAGTGGTTACGTTAAGCCTCCTGTAGCGTTTTGGGTAGCTTAGTGTGTTGTACTTGGTAAGTCTTTTGGTCGCTCGCCATTGAACTTTTTCCAGTATTTCGATGTCCCTCTGCAACCATGGAAGCCAGATCATGTTCGCGTATTCCAGGATGGGTCTGATAACACTTTTGTAGAGGAAGCAAAAGGAATCGGCATCTAGTTTTGAAAAGCAATGCCTAACCATCTGATGACTTTATAGGCCATAGCAGCAGCCATAGCACACTGGTCCTTTCTTCAGCCACAGATCCCAAAAATTTGCCATTGCTGTAGTACTGGTGTACTTGGGTTATTATGACCAACATGTAAAACATGGCACTTCGCAGGGTTAAGTTGAAGTTGGAGATTTTTACAATTACTCTCCAGGATATGGATCACGCTGGAGTTCATGGCAGTTAATGATAGCAGGCACAGGTTTGTAAAGCTTGATGTCGTCAACAAATTTGAGCAAATTAGACGAGATGCCAGCTGTGATGTTGCTAGTGTACAAGGCGAAATTCTGTATCCTATGCAACACCCGTCCACTCAGAATGACAGCCTTCAACAACAACATGTTGCCTAAGGCCGGAGATTAACTCCAGCATAAAGTTCATAATTTCAGGTGGCAGACCTCGGTTTGATCTAGAGGCTTGAACTTTATACCAATGAAAAGCTCATTTCGAGCTGGTTAAAAATGTATATTGGAATTGATTTAAATTTGGCAAAAATATGAATTTTAGTAATTGAGCCAAGATAATAATACAAAAAGGTTCATGTAGGAATTTTTTTGTTCCATGTAGCAGGGCTCGAGAAACAACTTTTTTTTCGAAAACAGCGTAAGCCTAAAAGCAAAAAGCCCATTTTGCCGGCTGAAAATGGTTTCTATTGCCTAAACGAAAACATACATTACATACATTAGGTCTTTTTCTTCGAAGTATGCATTCTTCTCTAAGAGGATTAAAGTTGAACGGTGCGCCAGTTCCGTAACCCAACCGCACTTGTGCGCATGCGCAGTTTCCCCCGATATAGGCTGCAACCGCAACTGATTGCCGTCTTATTTTCCTTTGTTTTCGTCAGGTGGTGACTAGGGATGTGCAAAACTCGAAATTTCGAGTCGAGTTCGTGTTTGACTTTGTTGTATAAACTCGATTCGATCTGAAAACTTTAAACTCGAAATTTTCGAGTTTCGAGTTTTACGGAGTATCACGATGGGAATCTCGTTACTCCTATCTGCTTCTGTCAGTTAGTCTGAGACGTTCTCCTTCTTTGTTGAGTTTTAACAAAAAAAATTGTAATTATCTGCGATAAATTCCAACAACACTTACCACATTTACGCAAGTTTTGTAGAATAAATGGTTACAAAATATGGAATGTTTCTTGTAGTTGTACAGTGACTGTCGTGTGTGTAGTGATTTTGATACAGGAAAAACTAATTACTTGGTTCAGCGTATGCATGGTTCCCACCAAAATACTAAAAGAATTTCCCCGAGTGTTCAAGGTAGACTATTCTGAGTAGTTGAGGTCAGTTTTCAGTTTATCGTAATTTTTGTAAGGAATTTTTGTAAGGAAATTTTTTAGTAGATTTCATTAGTTTTATTTGTTTCTAGGACTGGCACATTGCAAGAGATCAGCTCGATTGAATGAACTTTTAGGCTGCAACACAGAAGTATTAGGATGCCATGTTTACTACAACGTCTTAACATACTGTTTTAATGCATTTAGGCCTTGGTCTAAAAACCCGGTTTTGTATTTTTCCCCGGAGTTTCCAGGTTTTTTTTGTGGAAAAAGGGAAAATTCCCCGAGTTTTTCCTAGTTCGTAAAACCATATTCAAAACTCGAACTCGACTAGAAACTCAACCCTCAACTCGACTTGACGTGAAAAAGTTGTGCTCGCACACCCCTATAGTCCTTGGGCCACTCTGTATAAAGCCTTAAAACAAAATTTTGTGGAGAAAATTTTGTACCACGAGATATTTTAACCTGTGTTAGTACATGATATAGGGAGCATGTTGTAAAAATATCTTGTCTGTAAAGTGTCAACTGCTCCTACAGCAGCTTGTTGTACGGTAACAGTGGCACATAATTGTTGTACTTCAACTAATAAAATATTGCTTCTAATAAGTTGTTGCAGACAAGACAAGAAGTCCATTCAGTAGAAAAAGTTAGTAAATAAAGATGCGATCAAAATAAATGAAATATTGCCGTGAGAAGGCGTAAATAAACACCCGTCGTAGCATCCGGGGACTGCAGTGAAGCCCAGCGTGCATCCGTCTAGACGCCACACACTGGGCTTCACTGCAGTCCTCATTGGCATGACGGTTTACAAAGATGTAGTCGTATCTGTTGTTGTTGTTTGGACCTTAATGTCAGTATGCCCAAGCAGGAGTTGAACCGGAAATATATAGAACAGCAGTTTGACTACAGTGACATGTCCTCTTATCGTGATCGTGGGCTGTGTTCATATGTTGTAGACAAGCGACTACACCATCATTCTTCGAATTTTTTATTTCCACTGGGGGTGTACTGCTGACATGTAAATCCAAAGGGCAACATCTGTGTTCCAACATTTTTTACGTTACTTTTAAAGTCGCACTCAGCTCTCTTATCGACAGCAATTGCTCCAAATGAGATAGCAAAGAAAGATAGTGCTGGATTTCAATGTCTCTATTAATCTTTAGGGGGTCTCAGAATAGTCCAATCTAAATGAGCAAGTTCACAAATCGATTTCTCCTTTACAAAAATGGTTTCATTCTGTTTCAGTATCTGTACGTTGATATTGTAAATTAGCCGATGTGTTTAGTTTCAAATGCGTATGGGGAGGGGAAGTCACGTGGAAACCAAAGACTGGAGGAAGTTCCTTACCGAGCACTGGCAGCATTTCGCAAAAAATGTGCAGTGGCTTTTAAATCTTGTTATTGTAGCTTACTTTATAAAAAAAAAAAAAAAAAATAGCAAGTAAACTGTAAAATTGAGACCGGCATCAAAAACACACTCGGCTTTTAAATCTCACTTTATGTATAATTGCTAAAATAAAAAAAACGTAGGCTATTGTTCAGTCTTTCAACTCTATATACGTTACACAGGCTACAACCATCGGAAAGTGTTTTGCATTGGAAAGCGTGGGTTAATAAAGAAGAACTTTAATTTTCTTATGTTTTATGACCCTTCGTACAAATAGTTATTTTAAAACAAATGGACATTATCAAATAGAAGCATATTTTTTAAGAAAGAAAAATGTGATAGGTGCTCGGTAAAGAGGGCAATTTCAATTTTAAAATGTTTTGTAAGCAAGTAAAATGACTATAGGTATGGCAAGGAGCAAGTTCATTGATAATTCATTAAGATGGCCTAAAAAGCTAACTTTAAGCATAATGTATTTACGGAAATAGCTTAGCTATAGGCTGTATTGTAACCGTTTTAATTCACTAAATAAGACTTACACAAAGTAACCCCACTGGGAGCAAACAATGGCAAACCCTGGACTTTGTTGGGGAAAAAGGAGGGGTGAGTTAAAGAAATTTAGAATTTAGAGTGCTGTTCGAGAAATTCAGCTAACAGGGCTGGGGAGAGCGTGTTGTAGGCCATCGGGGCTCTCCCTGTAAAACAACTTATGTGTAGCAGCTTTAGTGCCTTTAAAACAGTTAAAATTATAAGTTTACTTTTGCCAGACTTTAAGCGTAACTTCGGATCTTGGTGAGGGTGGGAAGTGGGAATGTTCCCCCCCCCCTCCTCCCCCCAAGGGTCCCCACTGGATACAAATCGCATAACTTCAAGACTAATGGAGTTTATTACCTACGGACCGTTTTTGACATTTAATTACTTTAATCGGACGGGGCAAATCGTTAGGCTACATTGCTAGTTTGCTACAATTTGTACACAATCGTAGCCAACAAATTACAAGAATAAATAATTAATTAAGGAAATGTGTTGTAACATGGATTCGCGAAAATTTATTAGGTATTCCAAGTAGCCCTTTCAGGCACGTTTCATTTATGTAATATTTATTTTAGGGCTGTTTTTTTTTCTTGCCAACGAAGCGTTGCTAGCTGTTGTCATTAGCCTGACTGTTTAATAAATATTCTCTTTAACAATCACAATAAACAAGGCACATTACACCGACAGTGTGCTCTCTGACGTCATGCTTAAACACTAACACGGGGAAAAAATTAAACGAAACGTCAAAAATATAAGCAGCATAGAGTTTCGGCATGAGCGCAGCCATCTGTGGGCGCAGCTATCCTGCCTGACCTTGAGGAGTGAGTCGCACCTGCTTGCTCTTCGCGATCACTGATTGGCTAATAGGCCTAGGTTCACACGCGTTGAGTTCATGCGCAATTCGTAAGAGTTCCACCTTATTTCTATCGCTATTCGTGCACAAACAACTTCTATTTCCAGATAATTATATTTTTGTAGTCAGCCAAAACATCTTTACAAACTAGGCCAAAGATCTGGTGGTACACAATTTTCTCTACACACTGAAGCGATAGGGCTCTGTGGCCCAAGGACTACTAGTGGTGACGCCAGAGGGGAGGTAGGGCGGGTGAAGGTAATGTATGTTTTCGTTTAGGCAATAGAAACCATTTTCAGCCGGCCTGGCAGGAGGGCAGGCAAAATGAGCTTTCTAACTGCCGTTCGAAAACATCAATTATCTGTGAATTTTAGCATTCACCCAGACCTCGTCAAAGCAGGTGGTGGGTACTACCTTGCCTTGCCCTAGGGTTACGAGCTGGCGATCTTCTTGGGAACTCAGTGTAACGATACCCAGACGAAGTTTGACCGTGAGGTTAAGGGGAAGGTTACCTGAGTTTTGGTGACACTTTCTGGTGAAGTTTAATTGGTGTAGTTTTTGATGGAAATTCAGTGTCTTGGTGGGATCAAAACCATGAAGGTGAAAGGTTGTTGTAACGGATATGTTGTGCAGACTCACGAATTGCGATTGTTCTGCATCAGCAGTTCCCTTGAAAAGAACATTTTGCCGGCCCCCGGCCGGGTCGGCTAATAATGGTTTCTTTCGCCGTAGAAAGTACTATACCTGTCAATTTTTAGCATTGCTGTCTCAGTGATGCTGTTGGTTGCTTGAGACTTGAATTGCCGCCTAAGTTTACCCTACCACACATGTGTGGTCCTCCCCATATAAGAGCGGCGGCTACGAGGGCTCGTCATCTCTTTGTCTCACCGTTTTGTCAAAAAGTGACACGTGAGGGGAGGCAGGGAGAGCCCTAAGGTATAGTACTTTCTACAGCGAAAGAAACCATTTTTAGCCGGCCCGGCCGGGGGCCTGCAAAATGTTCTTTCTTTGCTGTGAAAGCACAGGCTGACCTCGTCAAATTAGGTGGCGGGTACCTTTTGACCGAGTTCCCTGGGGTTCTGAGGCGGTGAGTCACCTAGGTTGCTTGCAGAGGGCGTATGGTATGGGTACCCTTGCGAGGGATTGTATTTCCGTTTTTGTTAGATTTGGTGTGAAATAGAACTGTTTACAAAAAAGGAAGGAGGTGACATTTACCTTTGATAGTTGAATATAGGTGGATCTTTTCCAGAATGATGATGTCTTTACCAGTATGATGATGGGGATGTGGGTTGTGGCTGGTAGGATTTCAGCAGACTGGATGGTACAGCAGCGCATAGATTTGGCGGCGTAACGGATTGTTCTCAGGAGATGGGAATGTGAGACTGAGCAAATCAAGTGGTCCCACTCTATGATGATCTGTTGTTTGATGAAAGGGAGAGGCCGGTTCAGGATTTGAACTACCCAATTAAGAGGGATGAAGAAAAGGGGAATTTCATTCTCCGGATTTGTAATGGATTTTTTTTTGACAGGTTTTCCTTGACGGTTGGAGAAAAAATTTTTGTGGGCCGGCCCTTGAAATCTTCTTAGAGTAGGCGGTTCAATGGAAGAAAAGGGGAGACCCCCAAGAGGAGGCCAGAAATAAGTTAAGTTTGGCTAAGTGTTAAAAAGAAAAAACCTGTATTATTATATATATATTTTTTTTATTTTTTTTTCTGGCGGGGCCCAGTTTTGAATATGGAAAAAAGGTGGGGCCCAGCTACTTGGTGGTTTTGTTTACAGGGAAGGTGGGTTTGAACGTATACCCAGGCAGTAATGGCGTGCCTTGGATCTACAAGGTGTACATGGGATTTCCGTAGATGGGGTAGTTGAAAGTGGAGCCATGTCAGGAAGTAATGGGAGAGAATTGGCAGCATTGTCGAATTGCCAAAGTGAGTAGGCCAGTAGGTTGTGCGAAAGTGTTGTGTCTGTTATGGCCTTCCATGAATCCAAGATGTGGGATTGGGTTAGATCCTGCAGTTCAGCTGGCGTTGTAGCCGTGACTGATAAGCCTTGATCAGTGAACTCGACTGGGCGAGTAGGAAAATCCTGTTTTAGTCTTGGGTCCCTTGAGAAAGAGGACAGGGCGGGATGTTGAAAGAGGGCCCTCTTGGGTACGATGGTCGGTCTTTATGTAGATCGTCGATTCCGTGGAGTTTCCAAGACCCGGAAGATTGAGGAGCATTGGGGTCTTGATGGGTGGTTTTCCTTCGTAGCGCCTCAGCTAGTTCGAAGTCAGTGAGTTGTTTCAGCTGGCTTGTATTTTGGGTTTTTAGAGACTGATTTTCCGTGGTTAGCTTTTCAATTAAAGCGTGTTGCTGAACAAGAGTCTTGTAGATGTAAAAGGTAGGGTTTTACTTTCTTTACGTTGAGATCGTACTGCTTTCGAGCGCGGACATTAAGTCGTAACTTGTGGCGTAGGTTGAGAATTATTTTGTCGCAGTCGACTTCAATCGCTTCTTCAGTGTCACGGCCGTAAAGAGGCGAGTTGCGATCTGCTGGGGTGTCATGAACCTCTTGAGAGACTGAGGACTGAGATGGAGGAACGGACACAATTGAGGGCGATATGCCTCGAGTTGAAGGGAATCAACGTCATCCTTGTGATGAGGAGATAGCGGAGTAACGGGAACCGTGGGAATCAGTGGCTGATGCGGTTGTGAGATCCGGAACATCTTCCATGAGTGGTGAGGAAGGGTCTTCTTGAAAAATTACTGGGTCATCACCGGAGTTTGAGGGTGGAATCTCCCTGTCCGGGGAGGGGGACAGAGAAGTTTTTGTGCTGGCAGGGGTAACAGAAGAAACGGACGTGTGGATCCAAGATTGTTGGGACATGGGAGTGGAGGCATCATCCAAGTTTCCGGGGGTGGGTGGAATTGCTACCACGATTGAAGCTGGAGACATTGTTGGGGTTAAATTCGACTTGAATTTCTTCAGTGCAAGCTTATGGCCCCTTTCTCGTCTTTTCCTTGTGGCGGATACAAGTTGGCGGTGAGCAATCACTTGCCAGTCTTTGAGGGGGATGGTCACACAAATTGGGCAGGGACGCTCGTAGAATTCGCATTTTCGGTGGTATTGACAGACTTTGTGTGGGTCAATACGAAGAGGATTAAAAAGCCCTGGGCAATGGCACTTGCCTGGGTCGTCTATCACAGGCGTGCGGCCGAAGTAGACATCTTCAACGTCCTCTAAGATCTTCGGCATTTTCGTCCTTACCATGATGGAACGGGGAAGGATTCTTACGAAAACGGGATTAGTGGACGCTAACCAGTGTGACGTGTGCACAACAAAAAAACTGAGGAGGAAGGCGGGAAAACCCCGGAAGTGAGAGGCGGATGCGAACAGGAGGTGCGCGCCCAGCGTAGGCG
The DNA here is from genome assembly GCA_023313725.1 of Lithobius niger. Classification (NCBI taxonomy): domain Eukaryota; kingdom Metazoa; phylum Arthropoda; class Chilopoda; order Lithobiomorpha; family Lithobiidae; genus Lithobius; species Lithobius niger. Next base: position 9,488 of record JAHWFP010156033.1, read on the forward strand.
TGATGAGGCGGGCGAAACATCGAAGGTTTGAAGATGGGAAAAGTGACCCGTGGTAATGGTATGACTCCCTCTTTCAATTTTTTTTTTTTTTGCGCCATGATGGCGGAAGGAAGTGCCGGGAGTTAATTGGAAGGCAACGAAAGACGGTCGGACGGCGTGGTGTTGCTGGCCGGCATGTGGTGCCTTGTTGGAATGATAGCCCGCTAAGGAGGACCATAGAGTCTTCTTTGTACCTGGACTTTGGCGACGGGGAACTTGTGCGATGGTGGAGAAGACGGAACTACGTCCGAAAGGAAGGGTTTCATCCTGCTCCAGCGGGAATGGAAACCACGTGGTAACGGGAGGCGGAAGGAGCTCCCGTCTTTCAGTCGAGATGAGGCAGCCATCGGTCGAGGTGAAGCGACATTCGGTCGGAGTGCGGAGTCTTTCGGACGGGGTGCGGACTTGCTTGTGAAAAGCAGCAGGGAAGGTGCAGCGTCCCGAGGTAAGGGGGAGGGGGATGTCTTTGCATCCTTCGGCTTGGCGGCGTAGCTTGCACGTTGGCATCGGTGCTAACTAAAAACGGCCGAGAGTGGTAAGGAAGAGCTCAGACGTGTTGTGCGAAAGAAACTGCTTGAAGACAGAGGAGCGAAGACAGAGGAGCGCATGAAGGCTAGTGTGAGCTGGGGCAACCATGGACTTTCAGTCGGGTGTGAGTGAACAGGAGGCCGATCGTAGGGAAGGCCGACTTTCAGCATGGTGCAGGGTGGCAGCATCAGGTGATGTGTAGGCGGTTGAGTGCCGGGGCAAGAAGACTAGACTCGGGCGGATTTCGTGAAGCCAGCAGACTAAATCCGGGACGGACGAAAGACGGGAGCAGCAATATCTGAAACTCGTTACGGGGTAGCTACGGCATTAAAGCTAGGCGAGAGCCAGAGCAACAAACCCGACTTGACGGCGACGTCCCAGCTATGGGCAGACCAGAGTCGGGTCGGGTGTAGCGTGCGGAAAGCAACGGCATCAGTGTGGCGGATGAAAGACGGCGAGAAAGCCAGAGGCAGAGGCCGTTGATGGACGGGCCAGTTTATAACTACTTCCCCCAACAGGACAGTCGAGATGTGGAGAGGCCTGAACAACAGCCCGGACCCAACGGCGACAGCCAGGTTAAGGGCAGACAGGACACAGGCCAAGAGTTGTGCCTTAGAGGACGTTGAAGATGTCTACTTCGGCCGTCAATGAGGAGGACAAAAGATGGTGGGGGAACCGGAGGCAGGGGCCGTCAATGGGTGATCCAGTTCATGGTTGCTGCCCTGGCCGGCATGAAAAAGAAAAAACCGCGGAGCTCCAAAGTCGGCGACGGGAGAGGTGAAAGGCCTGAGCAACAACCCCAACTCAACGGCGACGTCCCAGCTATGGACAGACCGGAGGCGGGCCGAAGAGTGTCGTACAGTAGCTAAGGCATCAGTGAGGCGGACGAAAGACGGCGAGCCGCTGGGCTGGCAGACGGGGAGCTTCAACGTTGTGGTGGGAGAGGCGAGAGTCTAGAGCAACAATCCCGACTCGACGGCGACGTCCCGGCTATGGGCAGACCGGAGACGGGTCGGGTGGAGTGTGCGGAAAGCAACGGCATCAGTGTGGCGGACGAAAGACGGCGAGAGAGCCATAGGCAGGGGCCGTCGATGGACGATCCAGTTCACAACTGCTTACACGGCTGGTCCGGTGAGGCGTGGAGCTTCAAATGTCAAGGTCGAGGGGTTGGAACAACAACTCCGACTCGACGGCGACGTCCCGGCTAAGGGTAGACCGGAGACGGGCCGGGAATGGAGCGTGCGGAAGCGAGGAGGACGAAAGACGGCGAGGGAGCCAGAGGCAGGGGCCGTCGATGGACGATCCAGTTCACGACGGCTTCCACGGCAGGCCCAGTGAGACGAGCTTTTCAAATGCCGAGGTGGGAGAGGCGACAGGCCGGAGCAACACCCCCAACTCGACGGCGACGTCCCGGCTATGGGCAGACCGGAAAACGGGCCGAAGAGCGTGGCGTGCGGAGACGGGAGCAACGGTGACGGGACCTCGATGGTGGCGTCAGAGCCGGAGGGCAAACCGAAGGCAGGCGAAAGCCAGGTAAGGGACGAGCCAGGAGCGTCACGGTCATCGGTTCACAGGAAGCGGACGAAAGACGAGTAAGACTAGAGACGGCCAGACGTCTAGGAATGACGGAGATGATAGCCATCCACGGCAGCCAAACGAAGAGCAGACGAAGACCAGGCTCGGAGCCGGAGGCGATGACGGACGAAAGAAGGAAGGGAACCAACACAACGAGCCGCATGGCGGCTTGAGACAAAGAGATGGCGAGCCCTCTTAGTCGCCGCTCTTATATGGGGAGGACCACGCATGCGTGGTAGGGTAAACTGAGGCGGCAATTCAAGTCTCAAGCAACCAACAGCATCACTGAGACAGCAATGCTAAAAATTGACTGGTATAGTACTTTCACAGCAAAGAAACAAGGTTTTACCAAGGTGGGCGTCTGGTGATATCATATATTGGGTGAGTTTCAAATGACAATTGTCGAAGAACTGCAATGTTGTAGACCTTCCAACGACTGGAAATTATCTGGATTGCCCTGTAAAGGTCCTCAGGCGGTAGGTAGTTAGTGAAGGCAGATGAATCCGGATGGAAGCGGAGCTGTTGGGCAGTGGTCATGCTGTGGCTGTTTTGGGAAAGGCATTTGAATCGTGTTGAGCCGAACAGTGGAGTTGGTAGATTAATGACTGTGAACGATAGTGGGCTTAAAACGACTTGCAACAGAAAATTGCAATGCCAGTCGTTGAGGTCAACAGGCAGCGTCGGATGACCTGCTGCAGAGTTGTGACCGTAGTCAGTCAGGGGCTTTAAGAAGAGCAGGAAGATGGTCCCAGGAAACTAATGGTGTCTTGCTGAAGATCGAAACAGGATGTTGGCGATGGACAGCAAGCAGTGAAGGGTGAGGGTTCAAAGGAGCAGCGTTGAAAGAGGTTGCTATGAATGTTGGCGATGGGTGACAGCTGCGAAGGACGAAGGCCCAAAAGAGCTGCAACGAATGTCGTCTAGGGGCAGCAAGCAGCGAAGGATGGGAGTCCTAATTAACTGCAAGTTTTGTCCGCTAGGACAGCAGGTGGTGAAGGATTACTGTGTGCTGGAGTGCAGAAAATGGATGACAGGGAGCAGTGGGCAGCATAAGATGAAAGTTCAAAGGTACTGCAACCAGTGTCGGTCATGAACAGTAGGCAGCAAAAGATGACGAACCGAAGCAGCTGTGATTTTTGTCAGTGTGGGACAGCTGATCGGTTAGGGGTGTTCTCCTCCTGTGATTTAAAAAAACTAGAAGTTCACCTCGTCACTCTGTGGTGGAGGGCACCACATGACGGATTCCTAGGGCATGAGCCAAGTTCCCAATGAGACAGTCTTTCGTCAGAATTTCATGCGTTGCCGCTATCTGTGACCAGTCTCAGCAGATTCAATGCGCTAAGGCTATCTGCAATGGAATGGAGATGTTTGAAGATTCTGAATTGGCTGTAATGATGGTAGGTAAAGGACAGCAGGCTGAAACGGAAACAACTGTAGTTTATGATGCAAAGGAGCGAATCGGACTGCTGTGGTGTCATTTCTTGGTTGATGTAGATGGGCGATGGAAAAATAGTATGGCTATTCGTGATTCAGACCCAACGGTGTCTGTTAGGAGGATGGTGAAGAGCTTGCAATCCAGTCCAGAAGGTGTGAATGACAGTGGTCTGATGAAGGCGTGTCAAGTCGGGAAGTTGAGCCTGATGTTGAGAAGCTCAAATGGTAAGGTCCGTGGGTGCATGTTCTAGATTTGTGGACTGAAAAGGAACGTTGTGTAACGGATGGTCCTGGAACGTATTGATTCAGGATAGACGAGCCAAAGGTAATATGGGTGATGGAGCACATCATGGTTGAAGGTTCCTTCGGAGTATCTATGAATCCTGGCTTGGTATAGTCCAGTTAACGAAGGATGTCATATCCGAGCACAGGAACTTGGATGAGGATGGAGAAAACTCGTGATGGCTTTGAGATGAGAGATAGTGAAGACAAATACGAGTTTGGATGAGGAGGCTTTGTCTTGTGTTGACAATCATGGATGACACACGTGAATCCATGTCCTTGACGTTGGATAGGGAAGAATCGTTGTGCGTGTTGAGTGCATCGGAGTTCCATTGAGTTTTGGCGTGGTCCAGTCTGCTTGAACGAGGGAAGGTATGGCTTGATGCTTCTAAGAAAATTAATCGGGATTTTTCTTCGACCATCTCTGGTGGCTTTGAAGTGATTGTGGATTTGGGTCGGGCACGGCTGTGACGAGTTGACAGAGGAGAGGACTTCGTTCGCCTTGAGGCTTTTATGTAAACGTGGGTTTTTAGCCACGAGTGAGACAAGTCGTGATGTTAAGAGTGACGGTTGTTGATATCTACTTCAGACGTGGGGTTAGCCATGATCCAGGCGTGAATTAGGGCGGATTGCCACAGTTGTTTGGGTCTTCATTCGTGGTGTGGGGATGGTCACGGTCGAGATGAGCGGCCTGAGATGAAGGCGCTTTCTGACTTGAGAACTTCACTCATTTCGTGGGTTATAGTCACGAATGAAACGACCGTTGGTGTAGACAGCCGTGGATGACTTAATCTTCACCCGAGAAGTAGGGTCAGTCATGGTCGATCTTCTGGAAGAGGAGAGAGCGTCATCCATTGTGACTGTTTGCTCAGAACATGGGGTTAGCCAGGTTGGAGACAAGTACCGGTGTGGGATGCTACAATGTGATGACTTCTGCACGGGACGTGGGGTGAGTCATGGACGAGACAAGGTGTTAGGGGTGAAGATGTCATTGACTTGATTCTTCATTTAAAAGTGTGGCTTTCGCTGCGGGTGAGCCGAGAGACAGAGTGGGTGGCAACAGTTGACTTGTTTTTTTCTCGAGACGTGAGGACAGCCATGGTTGAGATTAGCAGCTAAAGATGGAGGCGGTCCTGACTTGATTATTCACTCATAACGTGGGTTCTAAACACGAATGAGGCGGGTTTGAGTGTTGACAACGGCTGATGTCTTGATTTTTTTCTCGAGACATGGGGGGCAGCAATAGTCGAGACAGGCACGAAGAGGTGCAAACGGCTTCCGTCTTGGAACTTTACAAACGACGAGGGTTTTGGCCATGAGTGAGACGAGTGGTAGACGGCAGATGTTGTCTTGAGATGTGGGGTCAAAACGTGGTTGAGACAACCATGACCACTCAAACGTGTGTTTTAGCCACGAATGAGACGAGCAGCCGTGGAAAGCAACTGTTGGCTTGATTTTCGTTTGAGACGTGGGTTCAGCCATGGTCGAGGCAAGTAGCAAGAGGTGCAAACGGCTTCTGTCTTGGTTCTTGCAAACGTCTTCCGACTTGGATCTTCAGTCAAATGTGGGTTATAGCCATGAGTGAAACGAGCAGTAGTGGATAGCAGCTATTGGCTTGATTTTTGCACGAGACGTGGGGTCGGTTACGTTTGGGCCAAGTGGCAAGAGGTGTAGACGACTTCCGGACGTCTTGGATCTTTACTCAAACGTTGGTATTAGACATAAGTGAGACGAGCAGTCGTGGGTAGCCGTTGGTGACGTGGTTTTCACTTGAGACGTGGGATTAGCAATGGACGAGACAAGTTGTGGGGGGTGCAGATGGCTTCCAACTTGACTCCTCACTCGAAACGTGGGTTTAGCCACGAGTGAGATGAGTAGTAGTGTGTCAGTAACCGATGTCTTGGTTTTCGGTCGAGACGTGGGGTCAGCCACGGTCGAGACTAGTAGCAAGAGGTAAAACGGCTTCCGTCTTGGATTTTCACTCAAAACGTGGGTTTTTTAGCCACGAGTGAGACGAGCAGCAGTGAACAGCAACTGTTGGTTTGATATTCGTTCCAGAAGTGGGGTCAGCCATGGTCGAGACAAGCAGCAAGAGGTGTAAATAGCTTCGTTTTGGTTTGCTCAAAACGTGGGTTGTAGCTATGAATGAGACGAGCAGCAATGGGCAGCAACTGTTGTCTTGATTTTTGCTCGAGACGAGAAGTTCCACGGAGGGCTGATGGCAGTCCCCAAGGTATGTGCTTGTTTTGCATCGTTTGCTTTGCTTAATTCCTTTGCTTGCTTGGTTTGTTTGCTTAGCTTTGCTTTGTTTGCTTGTTCGCTTGCTTTGCTTTGCATGCTTCGCTTGCTTTGCTTTGCATGCTTGCTTGCTTTGCTTTGCTTTGCTTGCTTGCTTGCTTTACTTGCTTGCTTTGCTTTGTTTGCTGGCTTAATTGCTTTGCTTGCTTGCGTCGCTTGTTTTGCTTTGCTTGCATGCTTTGCTTTGCTTGCTTTGCTTTGCTTTGCTTGCTTTGCTTTGCTTGCTTTGCTTGCTTTGCTTGGCTTGCTTTGCGTTGCTTTGCTTTGCTTGCTTTGCTTTGCTTTGCTTGCTTTACTTGCTTTGCTTGCTTTGCTTTGCTTGCTTTGCTTGCTTTACTTGCTTTGCTTTGCTTGCTTTACTTGCTTTGCTTTGCTTTGCTTTGCTTTGCTTTGCTTGCTTGCTTTGCTTGCTTTGCTTTGCTTTGCTTGCTTGCTTTGCTTTGCTTGCTTTGCTTTGCTTGCTTTGCTGGCCGGGTGAAAATGGCGGAGGTTCGCGCCGACAAGGAAGCGAGAGAGCCGGTGACCGACATTGTTTGCGATGCGAGATGTGGCCGCCGAGGGGGGAGTGTCGGTTGCGGCGTGTTTTGGTTGAAGCGCTGCTTGGAGTGAGGCTGTCGGACAGTCCGAAAGGACTGTGTTTTGCTGGAAGAACTGTCGTTGCATGCGGTGTGTGAGGAAGCAGGTGGTTTCTCGGAGAGTGGATGTGACCCTGTCTTGTGAGACAGCCCGTCGTACGGCCGAGGTGTACGACGGGGGAAGTATTTGTGTCTTGACAGCATAGCGGCGGAAGACAGAGTTGTAGAGTTTGTGAGCTTCGCTGCTAGTGTGTCGCACATCTTCTGTAAGGACCGAAGGACAAAGTGTGTCGTTCGTCTTGTAATGGAGAGACGTCGTCGTCAACGTTGGCGACTGTAGCGGTTGTCGAGAGCAGGGTGGCCGACTGAAGGGGTGTATGGCAGGCGTTTACGCTTTCATGGCTCGTTGTGGACGTGCCCCAATCTTGTGTGTGTGGCATCTGTCGACTTGGAAGGTTTATACAGGAAACAGTCTGGGACTAAATTATCGACTGTCTTGAGAAGGGATGCTAGAGGGATGGTCGGATCGTTATACGGGAAGTGAATGTGCGGCGGCCAGAGGCGGCGTCAGGGCGTGTCGCGACACATTAGGGTCGACTGAGACAGAAGAGAGCTTGCGTTTCATAGCCGAAGGGTCGGAGGTGTGCGACACACATATGCGGCTTCGTGGCTCGTTGTGGATGCGGTCGTCGAAGGCAGGGAGGCCGACTGAAGGAGAATCGGGTAGAGATGGTCGGATCATCGTTGTTGTCATCCGAAAAATAAATGTGCTTTGAGGCAGCAGTAGAGGGCTCTGGGCGTGTCGCGACACAATAGGTCGACCGACACAGATGAGTGCTTGCGTTTCTTGGCAGACGGATCGGAGGTGTGCGACATGCGTTAACGGTTACCATGGCTCGTTGTAGATGTGACCCCGTCTTGTGTGTTAGCCTGTCGTGCAGACGAGGTGCACGACGGAGGAGACATCGACGGCTTGTCAACAAAGCGGCGGAAGACAGAGTCGGCGAGGTTGTGGGCTTCGTTGTGACGCTGTGTTCCTTGCGAGATGATATCAACGACAAGTCGAGAGGTGAGCTGTTGACCGACAGGCCCATGAGATGAGGCTTCACGGAGCTTCTGCTAGGCATCCCGGGGAAGCGCCTTGGCGTGTCGTACATCTTCTGCTAGGGCCAAGAGGACGGGAAGAGGCGGGGTGCGTTGGCCGTCTCGTAGCAGGGAGTCATTGTCGTCGTTGGCGACAAGCACGTCCCGTAGGGTGCCGGGCGCGCAGCGGTCGTTGTGGACGGTGGGGGGATAGCAAGGGAGAGCAGCATGAGAAGAGGCTTCACAGGCTTCTACTTGGCGTCCCAGAAAAGCGCCTTGGAGTGTCGTACACCTCTATCAGGACGGGAGGAGGCAAGGTGTGTCGGCCGTTTTGAAGCGACGAGACGTCGTCGTCGTTGGCGGCATGCACGGCCCGTTCAGTGCCGGGCATGCAGCGGTCGTTGCGGACAAGTGGGAGCAGGAGAGCAGCATCCGAGATGAACGACAGGAAAATCCAAAAACCAGGCCGGAAGGCGGGAGACGAGGTGACGCGTAGGAATCTCTGGAGGAAAATGAATGCAGAGTTCAACCATGTTCTCGCTTATATAGAGAGGGCTGCGCATGCGCAGTGGGTCATGAAAGCAGGCGACTACAAGCAACTTAAAAATCCTCCAGGGAGACATTAATTGAGGACAATGTAATGCTAAATTATCAGGTTAATATGTTTGGCAAACAAAGAAACATGGTTAGGGAATCAAAAGTTGGTTGCCCAATCCTGAGTGAAGGAATGGTTGTATGATGATAAGGTGGCTTGTTAGTTATTGACTTGTACTTGAATTAACGTGCAGCACGGTCCATTATGGCGTGTGCTTGGGATGAGTTAAAGGTTGATGCTTGTTTGAAGGATAGCCTGAGTTCATGGATGACCATGCTGAAAAACCAAGAGGAATTTCGGACTGAGATTGATGTGTCTTCGAAGAGGACGATCTGTGAAAAATGCTTCCTTTTTCTTGCCTTTTCTCATCTTTGGGCACAGTCTGCTTGAGCGTCCGTTGACTGTCCGAGAACTTGAAAATCGGACTGCATGAAATCAGTACAGAGAACAGGAGAAAAAGACGGACTATTGCTTGAAGACAAAACAGAGACGATGAGGACGAGTTGGTCATCCAGTCTTGAGTGTTGGAATGGCTTTGTGAAGATGACGGTGGCCTGTCTGTTGTAGACTTGTACTTGAATTGTCGTATGGCACGGTCCAAAACGTTGTGTACTTGAGATGAGGACAGAAGTAAACCTTGTTGTGAGAGGGACAGTCCGAGTTCTTAGATGAACGTGATGACAAATCGAGAGAAAATTCAGACAGAGATCAATGCTACTTTGAAGAGGACGATCTGTTGGCTTCTTTTTCTTGGCCTTCTTAAATGAGGAATGTGATGAGAGTTGGCCAAATGGAAGCTGCGATTACAGAAGAAGAAACTTGAATAGGAGGACAGGCAACAAAATTCGGATCGATGGGTGACTGACTGTGAGGTGATGGGGTGGCCATATTGGCTGCAGAATCAATCGGCATTTCATTAAAACGACTCATAGCGTCGTCCGTTTGAACCTACAGTGGCTGTCCGTGATCTTGAAAATCGGACTGTATGAAATCAGGACAGGAACTGGAGAAAAGATGGACTGTTGCTTGAGGATAGAACGGCGAGGACAGAGGCTGAGCCTTGTTGTGAGAAGGACAGTCCGAGTTCTTGGATGAACGTGATGACAAGTCAAGAAAAATCTGGACAGAGATCGATGCAACGTGAAGATGACGATCTGTCTTGAAACTCGGATTGAAAAATCAGGATAGCAAATAGTGGGACTGTTGCTTGAAGACAGAAATGGAGGAAACGCTGGATCACTTGGCATTGGGGCGGCCATCTTAGATGCAGCATCAGTCTTCGTTTTGTTAGAGCGAGTCAAGCCATTGTCCGCTTGAGCGTATGCTGACTGTCCGAAAGATGAAAAATCGGACTGTTTGTTGAAAGCAGGACAGGGATGGGGAAGAAAAACGAACTGTTGAATTAAAAACAGGACAGAGCGGCAAACATATTGTCTTGATCTTCTTGCGTTGGTGTTGAGGTGAGAGATAGGAAAAACGGACTGTGCAAAAACCCGGACAGGGATGCAGAATTCGGATGGCAAAAGTCGGACTGTTGCTTGGCGTCAGTCTTTGTTTTTCTGGAGCGAGCGAGGCATAGTCCACTTGTGTGAGCGCTGACTGTCCGAAAAAAGGAAAAAGAGACGGGCTGTATGTTGAAAGCAGGACCTTTGACTTGATCTTGCATTGGTGTTGAATTGTTGTTAAATGATTTTACTGTTGGCTTGAAGCCTCATGGCTTGGTCTGCTTCAGCGTGCGATGCCTGTCCAAAAATAGGAAAACGGACTGTACAAAAAATTCTGATCGACGAGGGACGGACTGCGAGGTGGGGCGGCCATGTTTGTTGCAGAATCAGTCGGCGTTTCAACAGAGCGAGTCATGGCGTCGTTTGCTTGAGTGTGTGCAGGCTGTCCGTGATCTTGAAATTCGGATTGAAAAATCAGGACAGCAAAAGTCGGACTGTTGTCTGAAGACAGGCTCATTCAGTCATGAGTGTAGGATGAATCGAGCGATGACGTAGAAGGAGAAACTTGAATTGAAGTGTGCGACAACAATCTTCGGATACACGGGCGACGGATGGCAGTGATCGTTTGTTAGAATAGGCCAAGGCGTTGTCTGCTTGATCGTGCACTGGCTGTCCGCGATGTTGAAACACGGATAGAAAAATCAGGATAGCAAAATTCGGACTGTTGTTTGAAAACGGGAAACGCTGTATTGCTTGGCGGTGGGGCAGCCATGGATTTAGTAAGTCTTCGGTATACTGGAACGAGACAAGGCATAGTCCGCCGATCGTGCGTTGACTGTCAGAAAAAAGAAAAATAGGACTGAGAAAACAGGACTGTTAAAAACAGGACAAGGATTTGTAAACGATGAGAGAAGAAGCGGAAGCGTGCCCCGCGGCGCAGGCTAGAGGATGACAATCAGTTGTGGTTGCAGCCTATATCGGGGAAACTGCGCATGCGCACAAGTGTGGTTGGGTTACGGAGCTAGCGCACCGTTCCTCTAGAGAAGAATGCATACTTCGGAGAAGAATGCTAAAATTCACAGGTAATTGATGTTTTCGAACGGCAATTAGAAATAGAACATTTTGCCGGCCCCCAGCCAGGCCGCCTAAAAATGGTTTCTTTTTGCCTAAAACACTTAACCTGATAATTTTAGCATTACATTCCTCAAATGTGATGTTCCCCTGGAGGTTTCTTCTGGTGTGCAGACGCCTGCTTGCATATCCCACTGCGCATGCGCGGCGCAGTCCTCCCTTATAAAAGCGAGAGCGTGGACACTTTCGGCATTCATTTTACTCTCAATATGTCAGGCGGTGACTCGAGAGGAGAGGTAGGGCGGGAGTTAGGTTAAGAATGTTTTAGGTAAAAAGAAACCATTTTTAGCCGGCCTGACTGGGGGCCGGCAAAATGTTCTTTCTTTATTGCCAAAACAACTTAACCTGATAATTTTAGCATTATCAGTTGACCTCGTCAAAATTGGTGGCGGGCACCCCGGGATGCAAGCAGGCTGTCCCCCAAAAAGTTGTTGAAAACTTCAAACTTTGCTCAGAACAGGTGATGAACCTCGAAGTTTGGTCTCTTGCCCTCTTCTCCGGTTGGCTTGCTTCCGTCATGAATGGCTAGCTTCCATCGTGGTTGGCTTGCTTCTGTTTCATTCTGAGTGCTTAAGGGGGATTGACTACAGTACAGGCTGCAACAATGGGTCTTAGCCGGTGTAGTCCGTTTTTCTTCCACGACATTACCCTTAGGTGGAGGTGGAGGTCGAAGGGTTCCCTCAAGATGCTGGTGTTATGAGTTACTATGTTGGTCATTCAATTCCTGTGTGGTCCAGTTGTTGCGGAGATTTCGTCAGGTTTGAGTCAGTGAGGAGAAGAAGTTGGTTCCTTTCTTCTCGTCAGTGTATTTTTTTTTTTTTTTTGGCCGAGTTTGTGTTATGTCGATCTGGTTCATCTCTGAGAATATTTGATGAAGAAGTTTTGGGGTCTTAGGTGGAGAGATCTGTCTACGAAACTTGTGTGGCATTTCCATTAGAAAAGTTGGACAATGGAAGGACCCGGGTGGTTGTTAGACGACTAGATGTTAGTCATTTGTACTCAAGCGAGGGGAGTTAGCAGAGTTGCGGTGGTCTTTGAGAAGTTCGAAGAAAACTTGTGTTAGTTTAAGTCAAGGCATTGGGTTTTCCTCGGAGCCAAATGGCCGAAGGAGTTGGCCGAAGGGCTGGTCGCCGAAGGCGGCTGAATGTGCGGGGCGAAAGGGAGCCGTGGTGTATTGGCTAAGGGAAGGCGTGAACGGAAGGGCTCGGCCGGAAACAACCTGTGGGGTGATGGGCCTGTATAACAGGAGTTCCGGACTTGACAGGTGGATCGCCGAGAGAGGCTAGTTTTGTGTACTGATTCCGGGAGGCATCTGGAATGGGACCATGGTGTTGGCTGTGAAGGGGATCCCAGGTTTCGAATGAAAGGAATTTTGAGATTGGTGGAGAGAACTTCCACGGAGAGGGGGCTTAAGCGGTGGTAGAGCTACGAGTGTCGGCCGAAAGTCAAGTCTGATGCTGAAAGGACGTCTGTGTTGTGAGTCAGTACATGCCAGGCCGGGAAGAAGTGGCAGAGTCTTGTGCCGGCCGGAGGGCAGAAAAGGCAAGAGGTGTCATTGTTGGTCTTGTGAAAGGAGCTCTTGCCCCCTGGCGAGGAGTGACAGCTTCGGAGTTGCAGCTCATTTCTGCTGGTTCCTTTGGCCGGAGTGGGGGGAGTTGGCCCGAAAGGGCTGTTGGTTTCTCGGCTGAAAGGATGTTCGGGAAGTGAATGCGTCTTTCAGGCGAATGAAGGGACTGTCTGGGCGGCCGATGTTGAGGGTGGTGCCGGCAGCGAAGGGCCTTGAGTAGCGGGCGGAAGGGAGGTCCTTCGTTTCTTCAAAACACCCAAAGGGAAAGGAGCGCATCGATTGTTGCTTTCATGGCTCGAAGTGGAGGCGACCCAATCTTGAGTACGGGCATGACGGGTAGAAGATGTACACGATGGCGGTGGCATTGGTTTGTTTTCCATCAAGCGGACGGCGTTAAGGACGATGTCATGTACCTCGCTGCGTGTGACACTATGGCCTGGGCGTGACGAGAGGTCCAACGGAGAGTTCCAGACAAGTGAAAGAGCTGTGGCCGGACGGAGATTTCTCTCAGCTTCATGGTAGTTGTCCTTCGCAAGTTGTAAGTTATGACGAAGGGACGAGAGATTCATGGGTTTGACAGGTGGGGTGCGTTGGCCTGTCTGATGGGAGACTCTAAAGGGGCATTATTATGGCCGTAGGGAGCGTCGGAAAAAGGCGCAAGAGTGATTAGCGGTGTGGCGGCGAGGTCGAAAGCAGAGATCCAGCGGTCGCCAAGAGCGAAGGGAGCAAAAGCACGAGGGAGAGTCTCTCGTACAAGGCGTTGGCAATCATCGACGAAGGGTGGGCCGAAGGAGATAGTTTGGGCCGGCGAAGGAACGAAGCAGAAAGGGGGGGGAGGAGGGGGCATCCTTCCTATGGAATCCACAGGCCAGTGAAGGGAAGGTCTGACACCGAAGGGAAGGCACCGAAGGGAAGGTCTG
>JAHWFP010156033.1:22969-51674 GCA_023313725.1 Lithobius niger
GAAGGGAAGGTCTGACACCGAAGGGAAGGCACCGAAGGGAAGGTCTGACACCGAAGGGAAGGCACCGAGGGGAAGACACAGAAGGGAGAACACCGAAGGGACGCCGCCAAAGGGAAGGCACCGAAAGGAAGACGTCGAAGGAAAGGCATCGGAATTTTGCATTGAGCCGGGTGGAGGTCCAGATGAGGATGGGTCTGCAGGGTCAGAACGAGACATGATGATGAACGCTCGCTTGGTGAAGGGATGGGCTTGATCGGGAACGTTCAGTGGGTCGTGGGACCGTGAGACGTCGGGAGTTCGTGCGGTGACGGGCGTAGACGGCCGAAGGGCGTACGGAGTCATGGAATTTTTTGTGTGTCATGCAGCGATGGGGTGGGTTACTGAAGGTGTTGTCAGCCAGAGCATGGGGGAGCCAAAGGCAGGTGGGGTATGAAAGGCGGTGTGTGCGTACACGATGATGAACTTGATGGGAGGCTATGATTCCAACCGAAAGGCAGGGGTGAACACCAGCCTGGACTAACTGAAGGTGGAGCGGTCCCGGGAAGGGGCCCACAATGTTTTCGGACGAAGGAGAAGAACCGGCAGAGATGAGTGGCCGTCCGGGCGGCAGCTTGAGACCAATAGATGGCAGGCTCACACAGTCGTCATTCGTATAGTGTGTATGTGTGGTTGGATCACTGAGGCGGCCATCGAGCAGCTTCTTTGAGGCTGTTATGTTATGTTGATAGGTGTTCGATTTTTCGTAGTGAAAAAGGACGATTTGTTTTGGATGAGACGAACATCAGTGTGGACGGCTATTATTGTCTGTTTTACACGGTGCTTGAATTCAATCATGGTGCAATGTGTGATAGAAAAATGTGCGTTACTATTGGTAGTGACAGAACTGTACAGAAGACTGGATACGACTAGGCAGTCGCTGTGGCCTCTTGTTCCCATTCCTAACTTGGTTCTTCCCTCAAAACGTGGGTTTAGCCACGAATGAGACGAGCAGCAGTGTAAGCAGCAACTGTTGTCTTGACTTCTACTCAAGATGTGGGGTGGTCATGGGCGATACAAGCAGCAAGCGATGTCGATGGTTTCTAGTGTGATATTTACCTCAAAACGTGAGTTTGATCACGAATGAGGCGGGCACCAGTGTGGACGGCAACTGTAGAGTTGATTTTCGTTCGAAACATGGGGTTAGCCACGGTCGAACTAGTAGCAAGAGGTCGAGACGTCTTCCGATGTGGCCCTGCACTCAGTACATTTTTTTTTTTTTTTTTTTTTTATAGCCAAGCTGAGACGAGCAGCAGTTTGGACAGCAGCTGGAGACTTGCGACGTGGGAACAGTCATGGACGAGATAAACAGTAGGAAATGTAGATGGTTTCCAACCTGACTCTTCACTTACATCGCGAGTTAAAGCCACGAATGAGACGAGCAGCAACGCGGCAGCAACTTATGTCTTGCGGCTGGAGTGCGGTGTCTTGTTTGCGGAGACGGCAGCGAAGAAGCCAATGTGACTTCCCTACGAAGGGATGTCTACCTTGTTTTTTGAATGAACCGAAGGGAACCAGTTCCCCGGACGGTGAAGGTGTTTCGGATTTCGGCTGGAGTGTAGTGGCTTGCTTGCGTAGACGGCAGCGAAGGAGCCAAGGTGACTGCCATGTGAAGGGAAGTCGTCTTCATTATCGGAATGAACCAAAGGGAAACCAGAACGCTGAGTGGTGAAGGCGTGTAGTGACGGCTACGTCGCACGTTTTCGGTTTTCAGCTGGACTGTGTTGCCTTGCTTGCGGGACCAGCAGCGAGGGGCCAGGATGGCTTTCATGTGAAGGGAGGTCTTCTTCGTTATCGGAATCAACCGAAAGGAAACCAGCTCACCAGATGGTGAAGACGTGTCGCTCGCAGGAACAGTAGTGAAGGAGTTCACAACGACCGAAAGACGAAGGCCAAATCGGAAGGTGGGTCGGACCCGGGAAACCACAACGGTGTTTTCAGTTCCAACGAAGGGAGTTGCCTTGTCAAAGAACAACCGAAAGGCACAAACCAATTCGGAAGGTTGGATCGGTCCCGGGAGATCACGGGAAGGGAGCCACGATGTGTTCAGTTCCAACGAAGGGAGAGATGTCAGGAACGACCGCAAGGCGTAAGGCGATACGGAAGGTGGGGCGGTCCCGGGAGTCCACGGGAAGGGAGCCACGATGTCTTCAGTCCCAACGAAGGGAGAAAACGAAGGGAGCGGCCAAAGAAGCGGGAGCTTCGAGAGCAGCGGCCATCTCTGTTGAATCCAAATTCCATGCGAAAGGCGGGGAACCTCGGGGCGAGGTGGCGTGTAGACACCTCTGGAGGAAAATGAATGCCGAACGCGTCCAAGCTCTTGCTTTTATAAGGGAGGACTACGCCACGCATGCGCAGTGGGATACGCAAGCAGGCGTCTGCGCACCGGAAGAAACCTCCAGGGGAACATCACATTCGAGGAATGTAATGCTAAAAGTATCAGGGTAGGTTGTTTTGGCAATAAAGTAACATGTTTTACTGAGGCTGATTTATGTTGGGAATGACTATATGTTAGATCTGTCACCCAGTCTGTAAAAATTAAGATTTTAGGAATTTTCTAAGCTACTACTACTTCCTCAGCTAGTTGTGACTATGAAGATCAGGGCCATGCTCTTTCATTGGACCCAGTAAGTATCTCAGGAACGCGATCATATGTCCCTTCCCTGGTGTATGTTGACTGTATGTTGTTGCGTTCGGTTGAGATAATGATAGAAATTTTTTAATCTGGCAGACGCCCTTCATCTATGTGGAGTACTGCAAGTCCATTGTTGGTGTCGTATTGCACTATTGCGTCTTGATGCTGTTTGAGTCGCAACCAAAACAATCTATGATGCTCCATCCATACTCTGGTCCACCTTCGTATCAAAATTGCCATGAGCTCTAAGAAAAAGGCTACACTCTCACCCATCATCAAAGGTCTATGCTTCCCAAACAGTTAACGAAACAAGCTTAAAATCTTTAACACCATCTACAATATGAAATGCACCAGGTGCAGTACCATCTTCAACTGAGAACCCGCTCGTCGCATAAAAAGTTGCAGAACTAGGGATCGACCGGAGCCAAAATTTACCGGTGCTGCCGGTGCCGGTCCTTGGAGCTTTTGGCACCTGCCGGTACCGGTACCGGTGCCGGTTCCAAAATAAAAATGACCGTATGGAACCATGATTACAGCTAACAGATTAAAGATAAGGAGAGCTGTTGCCATTTGTCAGCATTGTAGTAATCTTCTAAAACTGATTTGCATACCTCAGAAAACTGGTCTGATCAGTATCAGTACTTGTGACTACCTAATGTAAGCACAGATAAAAAAAAATGTTGGGCGTATTTATTGAAGTATCGTACTCGCACTAAATTGCAAATCAACTGTCAAATTGGAGAGGGCTCCAGGACCACCCCACCCACCAAAAATACCTATATCCTATTAATTCAAAATATGGTCAAGTAAAAAAGTGGTTAAGGGCAATGAACAATTATAATACCCCCTCCTCCATAATTCATAACATTTCCAAACGTCACACAACTTACGAACGAATGGTTTAAAACCACCCCCAATCATCAATATTTCTGGCCCACTACCAACACAGAAAAAGGCTTATATTAAGTGAGTAAGTTTCCATTTCATATTCTTGAATTTCCATGAATTAACTTTTAAAAATAAATATCTATGATTGGCAGCTCCTAAAACTCATTCAGACACGTTTGAAACTAGCTTAAACTCAAAGTTGCTTGGATAACCGTGCGTCCCGTTTGGCAAAGCGCTTCAGCACTTATCAAAATCACTGTCCCGTTTGCGTGAGCGCTTCGTTTGCTGAAGCGCTCATGAGTGTTCCGTTTGGGGGCGCTCAGAAAGTGCTTTGAAGCAACGCGAAGCAGAAAAATTGGTGCTTTTTTGGCTTAGCTTCAAGATGGCCGCTCCCTTGTACGTGGACGCTATCGAAGTGACGTGAGATAATGGCTAATTTTTCAGCCTAACGGTCGACTCTACTGAGACTAATAGACGGCATACCGATAATTAGTTTTGTGTGCTCGCTGAAACACTAATTTATAAAACGAATTTTCAAAAAATAACGTTGCAATTTTTGATTTCCTACTGACGTGTGTAGCGAGTGAGTGCATCGTTCGCAAGTACGTGCATAGTCACACATTTTGAAACATATTTCGTAATTGTTAAATGTTTGCTTAGTTTGCCAGACTGAATCCCTTCACTACACACAGCCCAACTCCATCTACATTGTCTATACAGTGCTGGAAAACTACTGGCGCGCGCATTTTTTTTTTTACCAGGAGCCCAAATATTCACAAATGAGTTATTTTTTATAAAAACGCCAGCCATCTTGTTTCCTACGAGATCGTCCCGTTTGCTCGCAAAGCGTTGAACGTCTACTGGTGACGTCAGCATTGAGCCAAGAAAGCTATTTGCTGAAGCGCTTTCCAAAACGGGACGCACGGTAATAAACGATGGCAAAGGAAAAACGGATGTTGACAAATGGCTCTTAAAGTTGGTAACTGAAAGGTGCACCTACTACCAGTAATATGCAGGCTAGAGTTTGACGCCTATAAATACACAATAAGAGTAAATATATATTGTTACACTAACAAAGTAACTCTTTGAACTCTTTGTAATAAATATTAAAAAAAAAAACAATTTAATTTATATTTACAATTTTTTTTCTTTTATGGCCTCCTATCGGTTACTTTTTCCCAGTTGTCAGCGGTTAGAGCACCTTACCGATATCTGCTAGAGCCAAGCAAGCACAGCAGTGAATAATTAAAACTTTCATTTTTGTGTCTTAAATTAATTACAATTTTTATAATTTTATAAATACAATGAATTTAGAAAAAAATTTTAACATCATCAACCCCAGCATCACTATGCTGGATTTTTCATTTGCACATTTTTACTGCTGACCGGTGATGACCCTTGTTCCTGAGCTCCAAAACACAGTATTCTAGCAACGGATGGTGCAGTCAAGTTACGCTACTAACGTTTTACAGTCATCCGAATTATTTAAATAACTAAAGGTAAATAAGATAGTAAATAAAAATTCTTTAAATACTTGAATAAAGGTTTATGTATTTGAATAAATAAATAATAGAAGCACATCGTTAAGAATTGAACAAATTTTGGCCGGTGCTAGTACCGACTCGATTGTAGACTTTGGCACCTGTACCGGTGCCGGTACCGCTAGCGGCACTCAGCTCCGGTACCGGCTCCGGGCGATCCCTATGCAGAACCAATAACCAAGACCCAATTGCACAATATGACAGCAACAAGGGGCTTTCTGTACACCGCAGAGACCAAGGCCATCTGCCAATTTTGAAGACACCACTATTACAACCAAAAACAACAAACGAACCCGACGTGCCATCAAAGCACCCTTCATTGCATGCTACCTTGATACAATAGTCAACCTACATCAGGGACAACAGTCGCATTGCCACACGATTCCTGGTTCCAACAAAAGATCATCACCATGATCGCCACTGATGCAACTAAAATGTCTAATCTCTTCATTTTCACAGGCTGGATGAAATTCACCCTAATCATTTGTAGTAGTTTTCAACTTAAAACAGCTGAACAAAATAAGCCAAATTTAAAATGTTTACAAAATAATCCATTTACTGCACAAATGCACATTTCAAGTTTTCTTTCTTGCTAAAATTCAGGGATACCAACCTGTTGATAGGAAGATTAGATTAGTCTGTGCTGTTGATGAAAAGTGGAGTATAAGTGGAACCAATATGTAGATTGCCAAAGCACCACAGATAAAGTATTGGATCAGCCGAGATAAGAGCCTAAAATAAAAAGTTGTATTAAGGCAATGTGTGTTGTATTAAAATTGGTACAAAAATATGCTGTCCTATAATCACCTCACTATATACGAGTCTGCGGCATATTAAGGTGTGTAAGTGCGTGTGTACAATTAACCCTTCCATTCCTGACCCAATTATGATTTGCTGTTCAAATAAAAGACTCGTTTTCAGTACAGCAAAGCTTATGCGAATACGTGGACTACATTGCTTCCAAGGGCAGATAATCTGCCTACTATTCTAATAAAGGCCTAGTGATTTATATTTGCTACATAACTGAAGTTACAACATAGTAATACAGAGTTACAGTACTAACAACACTGTTGTTATACTGTAAAACTTACACAACCATGTCACCTAAGCAGGCAATGATGGGGCACGTCATTTTGTGTGCAACTTACAAATACATTCAGTAAGCAAAGTTGTTGCTGAATAAATGCTAGCGTTACCAGGCCTTCAACAAATAGTTTGCTTCCACTACCAGAGCGTAAATTATTGCCTAGAGGCAATTGTGGCCATAATGTACACTACGCAGGTCACGGTACTGCAGAATGCTACTGCAGAATCTGTTATGGAAATGGAGCGGAGTTATAAAACCTGTCTCGTTATATATCACTCCCGTTGTTTCTCCCCCTTTGAGTGGGGGGGGGGGGGGAGAGCAGCAGTTGAGTATGCGGCCTCATCTTAAAGACGATGGCACGAGACCATGGTAACACATTTGCCCTAAGACATCCGTGGGGATTGGCCATAGGCGGCACACATTTAAATGCATGGCACTTGCAGCCCATTAGGAAACACACTCGTGTTGTGTTGTTAAATATGACATTGACGTTTAGTCGAGCATGCCAACACCAGGGATGCAAGTCCCACAAGGCGACCTTGGCAGCTCAACCTTATTTTAGACAATGGAAAGGGCGTTGGGAATGGTTTAGTGTCCGGCGGATTCAGCAAGCAAATTCTATAGTTGTAGCCTAATACACGGACTTAGCAAAATTTCAACAGTTTGTAATTTGAATTTAAATTAACACTGGCAATAAGCAGATAATGCTTTTGTACTATCGAAGGTACCTACGAAGCTACCAGTTCGTGTAAGGGCGATAAAGAGTGAAGCACGCAATCCAGTATCTGTTTAAATTGGAAAACTGAGGTTGCTTCGACAGTGTGTTTAGTAAGGCCATGCAAAGTTAATTATTTGGTTTACAGGCGCGTGCGGTGTTATCATGGGTCAAAATTTTTATACGATTCCTGGTCCACTCGCTAAAAATCATGTTTTGGGCAAATTTTGATCGCTTTTGATGTTCCATTATACCATTTTAACCAGCTGGAAAAGAGCTTTTCAATGGAGCAAATTTCAAGCTTCATGCTCAAACCACTCAGAAGTTATTCTGGCAAAAACTAAATAAAAAAAATTCTTGATAATTGATTGTTGAAAACAGATTGTTACGCACAATTTCAGTATCAAAATACTGTACCAGTATTCTTGCAACAATCTGTGCGTAACAATCTGTTTTCAACAATCAATTATCAAGAATGACGAACTTTCAGAGTAGAAGCCGTTATGGAATTTTCAATATAAAAAACATTGAATACTAGGTGACAAATGACGTAGCCTATTAGGAAAATATTAAATTTTTTTAGGCTGACTGCATAATTCAGCTCTGAGACATGTTGAAGAAATGTGGGCAGTTAAATAAAATAATAAAATAAAATACTTGGTTGCCCGATGTTTCAATTTCCAACCTCGCCCGTAAACCAAACAACTCTTTTTTTACGTGGCCCAATTTGTTACAGATGGAATTTTGTTACACACGGAATGGAAAAATGCTTTGGCTAAGGGTAGAATTAGATCTCTTCTTAAGGTCAAGTAAAACTTGTTGAGTGGGTGAACCATTCTTTGGCTGCGTATTCGGCATTGAGTCTTATAAGTGAAAATCAGATCACCTCTGACATGCCAATAACTGAGTGTTGGAAGCTTAAGGGCAGCAAGCCGGTTGGGGTAGGAGGGATTTTTGAGCCCCATAACTAGTTTAGTTGCACGCCTCTGAACATGTTCCAACTTGTCGCGGTCCTCTTTAAAACGAAGCCACCAAACTTGGCCCGCATACTCATCAATGCTACCTACTTTGCTGTGCCACAGCATGAGGAAGGTGTTCCTTGGGAGGGCTGAGAAGGTAGTAGGGATGGGTTGGTTTCATTTTTTAAACTTCGGTTCCGGTTTCGGTTTTCGCGCCCACAAAACCACGGTTTTGTTATCGGTTTTGCCACCATCCTCCTTAACCAGATATTTCTAGTTTTTTTTTCTTGTAACAGTAGCATTACTAGCTTCTCACTCACTCCTGCTTTCAATTTCAGCAGCATCATAGGCCATGGATATAGCTGTGGCACCATTTTTTCTACTATTTTCTTTTCAATGACTAGGAGTTTTGCTTCATTTATATGTAGAAAACATTAATTATCATACAAAAATTGAAAACAACAAATCAATTTTGATTTATTGAAGACCGTACGAAAAACCGGCACAAAATAAGAATCGGTTTCGGTATCAGTTTTTAGTAAAAAGAGTATTTTGCCGGCCCTCCTGCCTGGCCGGCTGAAAATTGTTTCTATTGCCCTTCGGAAACATAGATTAACTGTGTTTTTGTTGCATCTTTCACTGAAGGATGCTCTCTCGCTGGAGGATTCTTTAAATCGTCGCTAGATGGACAGCTGCGCAACCCGGTCTGCGCATGAGCGACCCCTCTTATATAAGCGGCTCGGCGATTCCCACCTGCCATCTTTTGTACCCTCTCTTTCAGTCAGGTGGTGACACAAGAGGGGAGGTAGGGCGGGTACAGGTAATGTATATTTCCTCCGTGCAATAGAAACCATTTTCAGCTGGCCAGGCAGGAGGGGCGGTAAAATACTCTATTGCCCTTCGGAAACATAGATTACCTGTGTTTTTATTGCATTCAATAGACCTCGTCAACTCTGGTGGAGGGGTCCACCTGACAGGTTGCCCTAGGGTTGCGAGCTGGCTTCCCCCCAAAAAATCAGAGATTTTCGCACTTTTGAAAACATAGGGAGTTGTGGCAGTCGGAGTCGAGGATGGTTGAAAGTTTAAGATGAATCTCGCTTCAGCTTCGGGACATCTGCTTCAAGACATCTGTTTTAAAACTTCCTCTTCAAGACATCTGTTTCAAAACTTCTGCTTCAAGACATCTGTTTCAAAACGTCTGCTTCAAGACATCGGATGTTTTCAGTGCTTAAAGGGGGGATTGGATGACACATCTGGCAGTGAATGTGGATACTAGAGAATGTTATCCATTTTCTTGTTTTCTCATGTTCATGAGGAAAACAGTTTTGAGGGACTGTTTTACTTTCCCAGATGCGGCTTCCAAGACGTCTGAGACTGCGATGTTGATGTGGGAGGTCTCGTGTGCCAATGTCGAACATAGTTCATGTATTGATGTTTGATGGTTGTTTGTTGATGCCTTTGTTGGTGTTGTCGATGACAGGTTTGATCCATGAGGCTGACATCGTTGTAAGAGTTATGCTGGGAAAAAAACTTGAGCGGTTAGGAAGACTTGGTTCATGACTCTTGCGAGATTCCAGATGTTTTGTTGTTTGATTTGGAACCATGAGGCATGTGTTGGTTGGAAAAGGCTACAGGTTCAACGGCAGTGATGCTCTTTGTTTGGGCTTGTCAGATGATAGTGAAGGCTTGCGATTTACTTGGTTTGACTCGAAGTGGTTCCTTAACAGAGTTAAGATGTTGGAGGATGCAATGTTGTGTGCGATTCTGCAGTGCTTTCGATGGGGAATCTAGGGTGAACATGTGGTCACTGTCAGGTTCAATCAGAGCGATCAGTCGAAAGATTGTTGAAGTATTGGTGATCGGGTTCAGTTCTGTTCTGTTGGACTGGTTGTATAATCCTGAATTTGTTGGAAGGTCTGTTGTAAGAGGCTTGAAGGTCTGTTGTAAGAGGCTTGAGGGTTTGTTGTAAGAGGCTTGAATAATAACCCTTTGCCATGTGAGAACTGGTGTTGATGGTGTGATTTGAAAACGACTGTGCCACCCTTCACTGGAGGAGGTGGGTGCTGTTTGTTTTTGACGACTAGTTCCAGACAAGTTGTTAGAGACTTGTAGCGAAGCTTGTGTTGTCACGTGTGACGTGATTGTGAGTTCATGGTGAGACTAGATGACAACGTTCGTCTTGCTCTGTGTTTGATGTGTGAGATTGGTCAAGTTTGAGGTTGGTTGATTGAGGTCAGCTGAGTTAGTTGGTCATGTTGACGTGAGTGTTAGACGTGGATGATGATTGTCTTGGTCTTTTCAGAACGATGTGTGATTTGTGGTGCCAATGGAGACAAGCTGTCTGATTTGGGCCTCGACTTCTTGAGGCTTCCATCATTGGGTGGGTGTTTGTCAGGAATCGTATGGATAAAGATGGTTGTCTTGAACTTGTGTTGATGCGAGATTTGTGAATGGCAGTCAAGACAAGTTGTCTGATTCTTGGTTTCAGTTGTTTGAAATTTCCCTTATAACTTTGGTTTGAGTCACGAACGAGGTGAGATGACGACGACTGACCTGACTTTCTGATTGATGTGTGATTCATGGATTATGGTCGAGACCAGTTGTTTGCGACAAGTTGTCTGCTTCTTGGCTTCGATCAACGTGAGAGTAAGTCACGAATGAGACGAGACGATGATCGCATTTTGATTTTCAGGATGAAGTGTGACTTGTGGATCACGGCTGGGAGAAGTTGTCCGGGACAAGTTGTAATGTCTTTGTCAAATCATCCGTTGTACCTATGCGGGATGAACTGTCTGAGATAAATCGGAGTAACAGATGAGATGAGATGAGATGCAAAAGTTATGCGGGACGGCTGTCTTGTTGTTCAACCCCCTTTTTTTTTGGTGCTTGAAGCTTTCTGCGTTACATGAGCATTTTTCAGAAAAACGTTTGTCATGAGTTGGCTTGGCTTTGCTTGGCCTTGATGTGGTTTTGGCCTGGCTTGGGTTGGTGGTTTTTTTTTTTTTTGAGGAAGAAACACCGTTCCTCTTCTTCAGAAGACCACATCAGAGCAGAGAAAGTTCGTTCGATGTGCGCCCACTCCATGTTGCACTTTAAATTATGAACTATTTTCAAGCTGTTTAACTGTTTGTAAGGAAAGGTTTTTG
Organism: Lithobius niger; assembly: GCA_023313725.1. Classification (NCBI taxonomy): domain Eukaryota; kingdom Metazoa; phylum Arthropoda; class Chilopoda; order Lithobiomorpha; family Lithobiidae; genus Lithobius; species Lithobius niger. The sequence goes on from JAHWFP010156033.1 coordinate 33,977, forward strand.
TTAAACAGTGGTGCATTGCAATAGTGATGGCATTATATGCAAAAACCGATAAACGGCGTTGACAGTGATAATGTTCGGACATATTGGATTATATGGGTGCACTAATGTCACCTTCAGGAATGTTCCTGCAACGGTTCACTTAAGTTTTCGAGGAGGAAAGCACCGTTCCTCTTCTTCGGAAGACTGCACCGCGGCAGAGAGGGTTCGTTAGATGTGCGCTTGCTCCATGTTGCACTTTAAATCCTTTGGAGCATTAAACCTGATAATGTGCTTGTCTTGACTTTTCTTGGTTTTAGTTAATGAGTTTTCGTGAAGTTGAAGATTGTCTTGAGTTGTTGAGATCTGGAGGGGAGGTGGGGGGAGGGGGAGGGAAGAGACGGATGGTGTTCAATTTCTCCCCCCCTTTTTTTTTGGAATTGATTTGTAATTGTCGTTGCTGTTGTTCTTGGTCTGTTGTTTTGTTTGATCCGCTTCAGGTTAAGGTGATTTTCGGTGTTTGCATGCATGAAAAACATTGTACATGAGTTCTTTGTTCTTCAGAGGAAGAATGATTCAATCGTGTTTTCCGGATGGAAGCATCTGTCTGGAGAAAATTTTCCGTCTTCGTTTGAAGAGAAGGCGATGTTTGTCTTGGTTTTCATGGAAGAGATTGCGGAGGGGGCTCAATGTTTCCCGGCAGGAGCCGTGAGCGAGCCGTGCATGACGAGGCGAAGTGGTTAGCCGGGAGGTAGATGTGTCGACAAGTGGCTGGGACCCTGGGCGAAGCTAGCAGGGGGGGCGAAGGCGAAGCAAAGCTGAGGGCGAAGGCGAAGCAAAGTTGGAGGCGAAGCAAAATTTATGGCTAAGTTGCTGCTAAGCCAAAGTGTAAGTGCAGCCAAGATTGGTGCGAAGCCGATCAGGAAGACGGCGAAGGTGGTGGGAAGAGAAGCCAGTTTGCTTGCTCCATTAAGCGGTCGGGGGGGGGGGGGGGGATCCGTTCATGGCGGGGCGGGTCCCGATGGGCATCAGCGATGAGCCTTGAAACGGTGAGGTCGGAGGCAAAGCAGCAGGAAGCAAGTGCCGGGCGGCGAAGTGCACGAGATGAGCTCGTTCCCATGGTTGTCAGGTAGGCAAGAGCGCAGCTGCGGTCGGGCGAAGGCATAGGTGGCAAGAAGCGAGGATGCCGAATAAGAAGTCCGAGAAAAGGGCAGGCATCAATCCAGATAGGGCGAAGCAGCCGTGGTAAGCGAAGGCGAAGGCGATGCTTCCACTAAAAATTCCGGATCAGGAGGCGTAGGGCTGGCGGGCGAAGGCACAGTCCTGGATGAAGGCTTGGCCGGAGATCTGGATCTTGCCATCAGCTAAGGTGATGAACCGAGGACGAAGACAGGAGGCTTGGGCATTCCAAAAGGGCGAAGGAGTATGCGAAGACGAAGCTCAAAGCGAGAGGAGCGAAGTGTCCGTTCGATGCGGGTGGAGGGAAAAAAGATGGCAGGCGGGAATCGCCGAGCCGCTTATATAAGAGGGGTCGCGCATGCGCAGACCGGGTTGCGCAGCTGTCCATCTAGCGACGATTTAAAGAATCCTCCAGCGAGAGAGCATCCTTCAGGGAAAGATGCAATAAAAACACAGGTAATCTATGTTTTTTTCCGAAGGGCAATAGAAACCGAAAATTCGGTTTCCGACCCACCCCTAAAAGGTGGTCTGGATTACAGTGAGGAATCCATAAGCTTTCGTATAACTATGCAAACCTCATGGCAGTGGGGCAAGTCGAATGTTACATAAAGTCTCTTGTGTTCTCGGAACAATTCAGTCATTAATAATTGTAGTCAATAATCAATTCAATAGCTCTGTACTCGTAGGCTATATTGTTCAATGAATAAATGATAGAGATTTTTACTTTGAAAGTCAACAATACGATCAGGACAACACTCATTTCGCACAACACTACTTTTCAGAAAGTTCGATATTTAAAACTCACAATATCCAGTGAATTTTCGACAGCTTTATAGTCAGTAAGTATAATTTCTGTGATTCATCTGTCTTCATCACGCTTTAGGTTCAGTTTGTTTTCCATTCACTACCACATCGTCGTCTGCTGTTTGTGAGCGCCACAAAACAGCAGGCGACGATGTGGTAGTGAATAGTGAATGGAGAACATACTGAATCTGTACGCAGACAGATGCGTAGCAGTAATTCCACCAACTGACTAAATTATAAACCAGCAGTTGGACATTTGCTGGATATTGTGTGTTTTAAATATCTTAACTTTAATTGTAGCGTGAAAAAACAAGTCGTTCCTGATCTTGCTATACTGCATTGTTGTCAAAATAAATTAAGTTTCATGAATGAAGTGAATGCCGAGTAAGCCTAACAAACTACGAAGGAAAGATCGACTCCAGGCAAGGAATACTGTGTAACTGACCTTGGCTTGTCAGTTGCAATCACCTTTATTGACAATCGATCAGCTGACCAACGTGTCAGCTGATGACAAGCATGCAACGATTTTGCCTGGCTGGTGGTGCCAGCCAGGGGCGAGGTCAGACACCACAGTCTCCCCCCCCTAAAAAAAATTCTTACCGTGCTTTACAACATCTTCTAACACGGTAAGATCCTTTTTTCAGATAGAGTGTATTCTTTTGTAGTAACATTTCAAAAAAAATTTTTCTTTTTTTTAACATGCAACAAAAATAAATACGTCTTATTTACAATATTTACAATAAGCTTCTTTTCAGAAAAACTTTGATTAAAAAACTTCTGCACAAGAGAAAAAAAATCCGAAGAAAACCGAAAAGATGTCGCCAGTCTCACAGGTCCAGCCTTTGTGGGACTTTCCTTATTCTTTTGGACCGCGTAGGCTTTACTGCTGGTTCCACCGCAGGTGGAAAACCAGATGGTCGTCTTCTCTTGTAGCGGCGAGTTGGGACTCCTACCACAGGAGTAGAACATGGTGAGCCTCCCACGACAGGAGGAGAACATGATGTGCCTCCCACTACAGGAGGAGAACATGATGTGCCTCCCACTACAGGAGGTGAACATGTAGCACCCATGACAGGTGGAGTACCACCCATCACAGGTGATTGATGTTTCCTATTAGAAAAACCGGGTGGAGACTTGGCACCTTGCTGCTTGGTAGGCGTGGATGGATGTCCAAACCCTTGAAATCCCGGCGTTCCTGGCATCTTCGGAAGAAAACTCCTTCCTAAACTTCTTCTCGATGGAAACCTTGAATCATGTGAGAAAGCGTTGTTATTTGACTCAAAAGGAACAGAATGCTGAGCGTGTGCAGAGACCCCAAGCTCCGATTCAAGAGAACTCTGCACATTCTCAGCTGGCATTAGCGTTGGAGTGGCTAACTTCAACTGTGAGAAGTGACGGCGTCACTGTTCGCAGGAAGAATCGCAAGGCGCGACCCTGTAAATCCCGTGACTTTCAGAAGCGACGATAGTACATTTTAGCCAGTTATGCCGAGCACATGGTCTGAAGTCTCTAGCCCAGACGACATTTCCAGGTAGAAACTTTTGTTTTCTTGGTTTATGTGCGTATGGTTTAATTTGAGAAAACTGCCGCTTTTCAACAGTCTTTCGCAAATTTGGTTTTATTAGGTCCAAAGCAGTTCGTAAGACTCTCCCCTTCAGAAGAACGCATGGCTTCTCCCCATTCATTGTATGCGGCATGACGCGATACGCGAGCAGGAATCTAGCCAGCGCTTGCTCGGACGAAGCACCTGAACTCAATTCAGCTTTTACAGAACGCTGAAAGTTACGCACTAGATTTTCAGCTAAACCATTCGTGGACGGATTATAAGGAGCGCCAGTTATGCGCTCGATACCATTATCTTTCATAAATGTTGCAAAACTGTCACTGGTCCACTGTCCGTAACGAAAACCAGGGTTAACCCCTCGCTAACGAATAAGTTTCGCAACACCGTAATTGTACTTTCGGAAGTAGAATTCATATAGAAGATTTCTGACCATTTAGAAAATGCACATATCACAACTAGATACATTCTTCCCTTAATTTCACAAAAATCTGCGTGCCACCCGTCCCAACATGCATGAGGCCAAGGCCACACTGACTTGGGAGCTTGTTTATTCTCTTCTCGGCCTTGTTGGCAACTGTCGCATGATTTTACCAAAAGTTCTAGTTCATTGTCTAGCTTAGGCCACCAAACATGAGAACGAGCCAAAGCTTTCATACGGACTATTCAGCTATGTACAAAATGGAGTTCTTTAAGAATTTGCGTTCTTTTAAATCTAAGGAATTACCGCTCGGCTCCCCCAAAATGAACAATTTTGCTCAACACTTAATTCATTCTGCCTACTTACAAATGGCTTTAATTCTAAGTCAACCTTGTCTTTTTCCAGCCAACCCAACCTGGTATACAACAACACTTTGGAAAGAATAGCGTCCTACTTAGTACAATTTTCTAGCTGTAAAGGCAAAACAGGAATATTATCAATTTGCTTCAAACTCATGACCCTAACAGTGTCTTTCTCAATTTTCGTCTGCAACCTTGACAAAGCGTCTGCTGTTATATTTTCAGAACCTTTGATATGTTCTATATCATAGACATAGCCATTTAAGAACAATGCCCATCTTTGTATACGAGCCGCAGCCATCACAGGAAAAGCATTGACTGGGTTGAAAATCCATGTTAACGCTTGGTTGTTGGTACAAAGAGTGAATTTTCGACCATACACATACTGGTGAAACCTTTTCACACCAAAAATAATGCTTAAAGCTTCCCGATCTATTTGAGCATAGCCCCCCTCCGCTGAAGTTAAGGTTCGAGAGGCAAAAGCGATAGGCCGTTCTTCCCCATTCGGAAAAACGTGCAAAAGTTCTGCTCCCACCCCATAGGGCGATCGATCGCACCTCCGCTTCAGTGGTAACTTGTCATCGTAATGAGCAAGCACTCCGCTGTTCAAAAAAACAAACTTTAATTTTTGAAAAGCTTTCTCACAAAAATTGCTCCACAACCAGGGTGTATTTTTTTTCAACATGTAAGTGGATAAACGATTGAAGCCATTTTGGGCACAAATTTTGAATATTGATTTACAAAACCCAAAAATGAACGCAATTGCTGCTGATTACAAGGACTCGGGCATTCTTGAATTGCCTCTTATGTATCGGGAAGGTTCATAAGACCTTTGCTAGTGATCTTAAATAATTTACCTCACTGCTTCAAATAGTACACTTGCTTCGCCTTAACCGAAGACCACTCTCTTGCAGCTTACCAAGTACAACAGTCAAATTGGCATCGTGTTCCCCATTTTTCCCAGCAATCAACACATCATCAACAAAAGGTGTGGTTTTGTCACAGTCCCGTTATATTGTTTCCATTCTATTTTGGAAAATACCTGGACTGCCTGAAAATCCTAATGGAAGACGGTTCCAAACATACAACCCTTTTATGGTAGAAATTGCTAAAATAAGCTTTGACACTTCATCCAATTCAATTTGTAAAAATGCATCTGTCAAATCTAACTTTGAGAGTTTGTCACAGCCTGCTAAATTTGAGAAAACCTCTTCCCCCCTGGGGACAGGATATAATTCTGTTACTACCTCTGGGTTAACAGTCCCAGAGTAGTCACCTCCAATTCTTAAATCAACATTTGGTTTAAAGACCAACACTGTAGGACTTGCCCACTGACTTGCTTCAATGGGTGAAATTATGCCTGCTTCCTCTAGCCTACAAAGCGCCTTCACAACTTTATCTCTTAAAGCTAGGGGAACAGGTTTTGGTTTACAGTATTTAGGTACACAGCTGGCCTTCAAATAACATGTGCCTTAAACTCTTTAAGTTTTCCTAAACCTAGCTTAAACAATTCTGGAAACCTTTTACAAGGTCATCATCTTCAGACATTGATTTTACATTCCCTTGGGCCAGTGCATTAACACTTTGAGTTACTTTACACTGATTCACTTTAAACAACCGTCTCCAGTCTATTCCAAAAGCCTCAATCCAGTCCTGGCCAAAAAGTGGCACTTTATTTATAGGACTGACAATTGCTTCTAAATTTAAAGTTTTACCTGCAAAGCACACTGAAAGTTGAGCTATACCACAGGGCTTAAAATTGTGCTTGGAATAAACTTGCAAAACAATGTTTGTTTTCTTTAATTTTACTCCTTTCAAGTGCTTTGTAAACCATTTCTCGGGAATGATACTCCATTCAGCACCCGAATCAACATTGAACAATAAATCTTCATTGTTTACCTTTACCCAGGTTTGCCACGCCCCCTTTCGGACTGCACCTATGGTTAGAATTGTATGCACCTGAGAGTGATTCTCTAATCCAGTATCAGATTCTGAATCACTTGTGGTTAGCCTATCTTTTACAAAATTTGCTTTTCTAAGCCTCCTCGGCCCCCCACCTCCCTTACAAATCGAGGAGAGATGCCCCTTTAATCCACAGGTGAAACATAATTTGTCTTTAAAACGACATTGAAATTTTTCATGATTTTTCTTACCACAGCATGTAGATTTTACATTTTTGCTTGGATTTTGAGCCGTTTTATTTTTATTTTATTTGAGCCGTTTTTATTTTTATTTTAAATTTCAGGCTGAAATTTTTCTTTAAATTTCATTTTATATACCTTCTCCTTACCCATTTCTGAAACACTTCTCTGCGCAGCTTCCATGCTTATAGCAAACTCTTTGGCCTTTGCCCAAGTTAAATCAGCTTCCCCCAAAAGCTTACGTATTGTGGCCTTATCTTGAATGCCAACTGTGAATTTATCCCTTAATATATCATCTAAATATGTGCCAAAATGACAATGCTCCGACAAGTTTTTTTAATTCAGAAATATATTCTTGAATACTTTCGGACTCCCCTTGATCCCGTTTCCAAAACCAATAGCGCTTCACAATCTTATTGGGAGTAGGGTCAAGGCTTTCTTTCATTAGCTTACATAAATCCACATACGTCTTAGTGCTAGGGAGTGCCGGACTGCATAAACTCTTAATTAATTTATAATGAGCGGCGCTCAACAAGGACAAAAGCATCGGTACATATTTTGTAGCGTCGACATCATGCGCCGTAAAATAGTTATTTAATATTTCAATATATTGAGACCAATCATCTTTACTATTATAGGCTTCAAATTGCATAAATGTGGACATGTTGCACAAAATTAAACTCACTAGTACAAACCAGAATGCTTTCACTAACATGGATAAATTCTCGGTAATTTTTGAAGTAAATTTTTCTTTAATCTACTCACCGCTGAATTTACGTTTCCAGTGTTTAGCTCCGTTCGACTTGGCTTCGTTTGACCTTGAACACAGCTGTGCGTAATTAGACCGCGACGCTGACTAGATTCCCTCGCGCCACGCCCACTTTCACCACCGTAAACAATGATGGCTTCTCAATTAAATTCTGAGACTTTTGCCGACACACGCTGCATCCACGCCTTTCCCCAGACTATCACCAGTCTATCCTGCTGCCCCAGAAAACTACTGATGAAGTGAGAAAAGTACATGTGGTTAAGATAAGTCCGTTTTTTACAAAATTTTGATTTTTGCCTCTCCAAAAAAAAATTCGGTTTACTTATCTTCATTTGTCCGGTCGTAAGGCTTGCTTCATTCCTGATCCCACTCGTCGCCAGTATGAAGTGAATGCCGAGTAAGCCTAACAAACTACGCAGGAAAGGTCGACTCCAGGCAAGGAATACTGTATGACTGACCTTGGCTTGTCAGTTGCAATCACCTTTATTGACAATCGATCAGCTGACCAACGTGTCAGCTGATGACAAGCATGCAACGATTTTGCCTGGCTGGTGGCGCCAGCCAGGGGTGAGGTAAGACACCACAACGAAGGTAACCAATATATTATTTTAAAGAACATAGAAAGATAAGGGACAGAATGGGTTTTATTTTTCCTTCCACAGGAGGGTCCATTTTTCCACAACTGAAGGGCAACAAAACATATGAGGCAACCATCATTTACAATTACACAACTGGTTTATAATTTTTATAGTTTAAAGTAGGAATTCTCAACAACAATAAGGAGTGTGCTCACTTAACATTCCTACTGTTGTACACAAATCGATGAGAATACAACGAAGAAAACTATAAAAATCGGGTAAATTCACCTTACAGAGAACTGTATCAGTAATTGAAGATTAGGTACATTCAAGGGGTGACGAAAACATTTTAATCCACCTGACATGAAAGCAAGAGGTAACAGTCACCCCAAATCACCCGCAGGACTAGGATCGGAGCCTATGCGCTCTTGAATGATTTTGTCTTGAAACCCATATGTAAACAGAATAACGATTTGTGTTGCGGGATACTAATGAATGACACACTACAAAATCTAATTGCTGTTTGGAGATTAGCCGGTAAGCTATCACTCTCGAGTACTGCGTTCTACTTACAAATCACTCACTTACCTGAGTCTTCTTCGTTTCATTTTGTTGTCATTTTCTTTGGTTATAGATTCTGATTTGTCCTTAGTCAATTCTTCGTAAGATCCGGTGAATTTGTCATTGGCATTCTTAACTTCTGTTGTGCCAAACCGTGGACGAAATTGAGCCATTGTCTTGAGCAATCAGCATAATCACAGCCACACCGTCGTGTTTAACTGCAACAACAATAATATTATCAATGCTTAGTTCTTCAATTCCCCTCCTCTGCTGATCCGACTCAACTGAAAATAAAAGGAACTTAAGGGCGCAACTACTTTAAAAATATTTGCAAAGTTCAAGATCTAAGTATAATGTGTCAGTAAGCCTTCAGCAAGTATATCAAGACGATCCATTTTAAGTATTTTATAATATCCATGCCCTACAAGTAAGCTATGTGATTTCGATCGTTGTCATATGTTGTGTGCGGATTAGTAGCCACAATGGAAATGAGAAGAATATGGACTCCTTCGCGACTCCTTTACACCTTCGCAAGGCAGCTCTGCAAGCCAGTGCACCGTGACTTGTGTAAAGGCTACTCCACCTACGCCGGCAACAAACAAAGGGGGTGATTAACACTAAAGCTCAGCAAGTTTCGACAATCAATGAGGGCCAAACTAAGCCTTTGCCCCAAAAACGGTATGGGAAAAAGTTGTTCAGCTGATCATTTTAGGTTATTCTAGCAAAACAAGATGCCGATCGGAGAGGAGTCGGTATTCTTCTTATAAGCCGCCGCAACTTACATCCACGCGAGGGTGCCACCAACGTCGTGTAAATTACGATTAGGCCTAGTTAAAATGAGATAACGGAATCTCTCTTTACTGTTTAATCTCTGCTTATACTGATTCCACCGTCTACGACGACATCTGTGAAAATGGCGCGGTATTTCCTTCCACTGCAAGTGAAATAGGTAATTATTTGTCGTTTGGGGGTTCCATGGGCCAACTAGATTTCTGCAGAAAAAAGTAAAACAACAAAAAACTAATCAACTGCGGTTGAAATGGTAAATACGAATTTCTGGCAGCACTTGGAACATTTTCACCCCCTTTTCTGCCATGTCATTCAGGGGCGTTAGCAAGAATTCTTGGCGTTAGTAATCACGTGTCTCCAGCATCATATTATGGTGAACATAGCTTATAGGAGACTTTTTTTTCTGAGTTTATGTGTGACGCCACAAGATGGACTGGGCCTTGTATGTCACAGTCACAAATTAGTGTTAATCAACGGGCCTTTCATACAGCTGATGAACACATTAAATAACACTCCCCTCCCCCGGCTGATGAACTGAAAACATTCAGTCAACCTAACACTGCACCACCGCCCCCCACACCTCCCTCCCCAAATACGCACAAATGTTTGGGAGGGGGTAGGGCATTGGACAGTAACGGATCTATTACTCGATTTCAGCCCAAAAGTGTAATGAACACTGTCAATGATTAGTAAACAAACACAGTAACAAACTGGCGCCTGGCGGTATACTTGCATCCGACGTTTTAGCAGATCTACTTCACAAACCTTACACAGGGAGCATTTTAAAAAACTTCTCAGCAGTGAAATGCACTTTGTAAGGTAACTCTATAGTAACTCGTTAAGAATCATCACATGAGAGTGACTAATGCCTAGCCTGAACCGATTACTCCATAGCTTGACTCACTCGGACAAACTCGCCATAGCAATAAGGCCAATTGAGATAGATGCTGGCAAAATAGCTTCGTGCATCACAACACCCAGTAAGGATGCACATGGCCAGCTGCGATAGAAGCTGCAAGAACTGTACATTGTACTGCCGTTGCCGACGTGATCTCTTGTAATCTAGTTAGGCAATGGTACTGCTTCTATGCTGGGAAAAACTGTAGTTATTGGGCTACCTATCATTCTGTTTTGCCTGCCATCCATGACTTTACCAAGGGTTGGTTAAAGAAGCAGACGTAAAGCCTGGAGAAACTTTTAATTTTGAAGGCTTTTCGCGCCTCAGAATGAGGAAATCTTTAGCAGCTATTAAGAGGTCCTCAGTTTGAGGCGAAAAAGACCTCCATTTATTTCACTCCCATATGATTTTTCAACACATTGATTCGTCCAAGGTTTCGTCGGTACCCTTTACTTGGCACAAGCAGGAATAAAGCATAGCAGTAGCGCATCCTGGATGACAGTTTTTAGATGGGTGATTTCAATTCTTCTAGGGATTTCGAACGCGATTATTTCTCGACAATGGTCCCAACTCCTGCCTTTTTTTTCTTTCAGCAGGGCGAGGAAGAGAGAGAAACAATCGTTATAAATTATAGGGCATTTAGTTTGTTTCGTGGCTTCTACAACGTGCTTTCACTTTTTTCTGTTTTCTTTTTATTGTTATCCCACAAACGAACGATTTTTTTAACCCACCAATTTCTGTTCACTCCAATAATTGGCCGAGCGAGCGAAGCCAGCGATATCGAATATGAAAATCTTTCATTCGAACCAATTATTGGTATAAGTCCGTACAAGAAATAAACACATCTCTTTAATTCATGGCAACGTGTATAGAGCAACAAAAGTGGCTTTAAACCTTCCAGCAAGAGTGTATAGAAAACAACGCTCTTGCTTCCAGTGAACAAGACCTAATATGTACGTTATGTGTTTGTCTGGGTGTTTAAGCTTAAACTTAAACAAAATACACAACCAAAGCCAAGGTTGTATGGTTGGATGAGCAGAGACAGTTCACTGGCAGAAAGTGTTTTGTCATAGGCTGCCTTCCACTCATTAACAGACCTGACTTCAACAACATTATGAGGAAGCCGGTTCCAGAGGCCAATCACACGAATTGAAAAGATGTGCTTCCCGACATTGGTGTTCACACGTTTGCGTTGTAACTTGAAGCGGTGTCCATGAGTACCAGCAGAGGGGGCCAAGGTGAAGTACCCTTTAGCCTCAGTGTGATCAATCCCACTCAAAATTTTGTAGGTGTGAAGTAGATCACCTTTAATGCGGCGGTCGTAAAGGCTCATAAGGCCAAGCTCCCTGAGCCTAGCATCATTATGGAAGTGCACGCAGTCGTAAAACAAGCTTGGTAGCACGCCTCTGAATGCGCTCAGGAGCTGCTAGTCTTTAATAAGTTGAGGGCTCCATACTAGGATGCAGTATTCAAGGTGCGGCCTGATGTATGAAGTCTAGTGTTTTAAGGGAGGTGGCGCTGAAGAAGGGAAAATGCTTCTTTGATGCGTCCAAGCAGCATATTAGCGCATCGGGCAGCAATAGCACATTGCCTGGTGACCTTAAGATTTTAGGTAAACGTCACACCAAGGGATTTGGCCTCAATTATGAACTTCAGAGAGCTGCTCAGCTCCAAGAAAATAGGTAGCATGGAGATTGTTGCGCCCAACATGAAGCACTTCACACTTGCTAGCTTACAACTTCATGCCATTGTTCAGGGCCCAGTTACTGATCTGGTTAAGATCATCTTCGATGATGTCACAATCGTCACCGTGAGGAGTTTTCTTGAACAGTTTGTCATCATCAACGAAGAGACTACATTGAGATTTAGCAAGGTCATGCCGATCGTTGATGAAGAGTAGGAAAAGCAGGGGTCCAAGAACTGTTCCCGGCGGAATACCACTGAGGACTGGGGCCCAGTCTGAGGCACGTCCTTCGTAAACCACTCGTTGCTTGCGGCCTGAGTGAAAACTCCTAAGCTAGTGTAGCAGGTTGCCAGTCATACCGTAGTTCTCGAGTTTTCAGAGAAGAAGGCTGTGGGGAACAGTGTCAAAGGCTTTTTGAATATCGAGGAGAATAATGTCGCAGGGGATATGGTGATCAACAGCATTTGACAAGTAGCCAAAGAACTCAAGGAGATTGCTTTGACAAGAGTACCCTACATGGAAACCATGCTGCGTCCTACTGATTATATTGTTAGTTCAGTAGTTGTAGAGTTAACTTTCAACTAGCTTCTCAAGGAGCTTAGCCACTTGAGACGTCAGGCTGATGGGGCAATAATTTTTTTTAGCTTTAGCAGTCGTCGGCCTTGAAAGAAACAACATTTTTCCAGTCATCAGGAACAACCGATATGTTCACAGTTTTATTCTAATTTGGTTGAAATTTCATGACGAGACAACGGAGCTTTAGTGCATGAAATCAAGAGTGAGATAGGTGGTTTGGGGCCCCAAACTACCTATCTCACTCTTGATGAAATTCATGGGATCGGAGATAAAATTCTATTCATTGGATGGTTAAGCCGATTTTTAGTATCTGCGGTAAGGCAGCCCGATCTGTAAGGCTTGTGGCCCCAAGAACTGCAGGAATGACACAAAGCCGTCTGTTATACAAAAGTGAAGTTTTTTTAGTGTGAAGAATACAAAAAAACAATTTCACACGTTTTGAAACAGTGCGTTTTCTACTTTCATCTTGTGTTACAGTTATCCAGATGCACTCGTAAAGATCGATGCTTGATTAGTTTGCTGAGCCAGGGTAGACGAATATATAGGTAGCGCCACTCTTTCTTAGACAACGGTAAACTTTTGGACGAAAGAAGTACCCGCTTTCAGCGATTTACCGCAAGAGGCGCTGTCGTCAAGTAACGGAAGCGCAAAGTATCGTGGGGCTCAATACTATTTAGCGTCACTAAAACAAATTGATTACAATAAGAATACAAAATTAATCGCTTAAAATATATCATAATTCAGGTTAGGACATTAAAATAATTTAAAGAAAGATCAGAATTGGCTGACCAAGTTTTATTTTTCAACTCCAACATTCAATATTAAAATGGGTTGTCGTTACGAGTGGAGCTAAGTATAACGCATGGTTTTGCGTTCTGAGAACGTTCGAGAAGCGTGCTAATTGGCCGTTCAGGCAGAAGCTTTATCTGCGGTTTACGTTTAGTGTAACGAACGATACACAGTTTTGAATCAAACACAGAATAAGTTCTTCAACTTCGGATGTTGTCCATGCACGAGTATTTCATCTGTTTTTGCAGGTATTGTCGCTATTAAATGGTTACCATGGCAATGATGCCGCCATTTTTTATTTCAAGTTTCGCCTGATAAGTGCTGCCTTCTGGTGCCATTGGTGGAAACAGGTCTTTCTTTACCCCACGTTTTCAGAAAAGCGTCACTACCTATTTTACGTTAAAACCACAAATATAGTCAAGATGGATGTATAACACTGTGTGAACAAAACACTATCAATTCAAGAGACTAAAGACACCAATGGATTAATTATCTGTTTATTTCAAGCTAAAGCATGTCAGCAATCTAAACTCTGAATTGGTCAATTACTTTATTTTAGATAGACCTTATTAATAAGATTGCATATGCGATAATATACGTGAGAGATGAAGTCAACACTCAACCATATTTGCTAAACCCCAATTATTAAACCTTAACAATTGTCGTTAAATAAATATGAATCGTAACAATTAACTGCCTTGATTATACTTCCCGCTAATTAATAATAGCACTAATACTCAAGCATTACAACAATCAGACACTATCAACTTAGCTGAGTCGGTGTAGCCTATGCGGCGTGGTCGTCGAGTAACCCGGCACCACAACCAACCACCGGCGTACTTTTCCGAGCCAAAGGAACGGGCGGAGCACCACGTAAGAAACAAGCTGATGATCCTCTCAACTCCTAACAACAAAAGACACTTTCACTTACGTCCCCCTCACCCTTTTATAACTTCTGTTTACATTCCATAGTTAATAGACTTTCCCTCTTTCCGTCTTGTCTATCGTCCATAATTATCCCTCCACTTATAATAATTACAGCAATCTGGATCACCTGTCAACTGTGCTCCACTTTCAAGCTTGTTAGCTCGGGATATGTCACTCACTTTACTAAGCCTGTAATTATCTAAAGTGGTCTGTTGACAAAACGGTACAAACCCATTACCCCTTGTTTTCGTGTTGACCTCAAATCTTACTCTTTTAACCTTGTGTTGGAGACGCTTTGTCTGGCTGGGCTTTCTTTCCATCTATTTTAGGCTTACAGTTTCCTGTTTACCTTATTCTAACTTATTGTGCTATTTTATGCACTGATTTGATTTATAACAATAACTATGACTGCCTTGCATGCTAATTGCAGCCTGATATCTGTTATGTAATATTTTATATGAATATTAATTTATGCAAATATATTACCATTACACCTGTGCTGAGCATTAGGCAGAAATCATATAACTGGAGTGGTTACGGAAAATATACTGAGTTACATTTTACAACACAATAGAAAGCACGTGTATTGTAGCAAGGTTAATTAAATATATATAATATTCTTTTAGCATTTCTTCTAGCATTGTAAATCTCTTGCAAGGCATGTCAGTTCTATGATCTACAGAACTCAGTTATATGTCTAGCTCTAGGAATAACAAATCAACTTTATTTAGAGATTAGTGCAAGTTCTTATTCGATGCTTCACGTCATGAACAAACACTAGGTCATCCAATGGATTGATGGCGTTCGTGCTGTACCTGCTACCAAGTGACGTGGTAGCTTTTCTCATGAAAGGCCATTCATAGGTTTGTTCACAAGGTTTTTTACAATCGTAATGAAAATTGACCACAAAATATTCGGTGGGGGTTGGGGACGATCAGTCCCCACTATCCCCATAATTCTGGATTCACATCCGGCAGGAGGACATTTTGTGGTTCACCCATTCTAGGCACAAGTAACATCAGGAACCTCCGACTGCACTGCTTGACTAGCCAGATCTTTTGCTCAACAATTTTTCGCCTGAATGATGATGGTAAATGCAAGTAAGGTTGCTTCACTCGAAAAATGCACTGCACTGCATTGGAACTTTATTTCGTTTTTAGCAAAGAGAGGTGTAGCTGCATTGCTTTGAAAGTGCAAAATCTTCTAACATGAGACTTAACGTGTAGAGGTGGGAGCCTCCCACTTCACCAGATGGATTTACAAAGAAGACTGCGTATAAGTTTCAAGGTGGATTTTAAAGGAAAAAGGCTGGAACTTCGTATATTGACATAATTTTGGAATGCTGTATTCGATTAACCAGGTTTCCAAGCCGAATTTCGTGTGTTAACTTTGAAATTTGCATAAAGAAAATGGCCACCAAATAGTCACGTCTGGTCTCGATATCATGTTGCAACTTTCACCCCAAAACGAATGGACACAGCTTCGATCCATGTAGTTAGTTAGTCTAATTAATAGCTAGAGACATACTGAGACAGACATTCAATACGATACACCAATTATTATTAGTAACTAGAGGAAGCCCGTGCTACGCACGGGGCCGGTCGTAAATTAAATTTACAGACCGTGTTCCCGGCTCCCCTCCCCCCATCCCGCCAACCTTGGACACTGGCTTAGAAACGCTTATTCCCCAGTCCCACTCCCTACTCCCCTTTCCCCACTCCCACTCCCTACTCCCCTTTCCCCACTCCCACTCCCCTTTCCCCACTACCACTCCCAACTCCCATTTTCGCCCGCCCAACGTTAACCTTTTATCACATATTACGCATTTGTGTGGTGTGTCCCCAGTGGGTACACATTCATGGCGGACTAAATTCCATTTTGCATCAGACGTCATGCGTCGTGTCCCGTTTGTCCGGAGCTGAGGTGTGAACGCCCTCTTCTGCGAATTAAAAAAGCCATAGCATCGTTTCCAGCTGCCAATTTCATTTTGCCCATCAACAATCAACGATTTGGACGATAGTTTTCAATCCTTAGCACGTGTCCCAGGAATTGTTAGGCACCGTAGCAAAGACATTACACGTGCACGAAAACAATGAGAAGTGATTGTTGTCTTTCCGGTTTTCCTTTTTAGCTTTCCCTTTAGCCTTCCTTTTAGCCAGCCTCCAGATATTATGTAGATAAACACTAAAAAATCGAAACTGACGTCAGTAATTTTAATAATAATAATAACGATCCACAAACAGTTATAAATGTTATAGAACCCAAAATATCCTGTTTTCCCAAACTACATAACATCAACAAATTCTTGGTGACATTCATTCAAGTATCTGGTCCTGATGATGGCTTTGTGGCTGACAGGCACACATTGAAATTATTTCATGTATATGAAATCATATTAACACAACCTTCTGAGAGTGGACTTGATAACACCAGGATAGGCTCTAGTCTTAAATCAACCAAGTTTTCATCCCATTTCTGCACGTGAAGGAAGGTTAAATATGGTACAATGAACATTTTTACACACCATGGATTGGTAGTGCATTTTCATCAACCATACACCCAATAGATAAAACATTCCCCTTCGAAACTCTCCTTTGGTTGTCAGATGTTCACGTTCTATCTCAATCAGTTCCACTCCATGAACCCCAACTAGACTTTCGTGTCCTGATAGAAGCTTCTCTGGACGGTTGGGGAGCACACATAGCTTACCACGAAGTTTCAAGCCTATCGACAACAGAGGATCAAAACCACATAAACATACTTAACTGAAAGCTGTTCTCAACGGGCTGGAAAACTTCCGTTCCCAGGTGGCAGTTAAGATTGTACAGGTCCAAGTAGACATTACTACGGCTGTAGCCTATCTACGAAAAGAAAGAGGAACAAGGTCCAGGAAACTCCGAGAGATCACGTCAGAAATTTTCAGTCTTTGCATTCACCTGAAAATAACGCTTCTTTCTTTGCACATTTCTAGGAATCGAAAAGTCATTACAGACCCCCTTTCCCGTCGTCAGCAACTTCTTTCGGGAGAATGGACTTTAAAAACATCCATTTGCAAACATCTGTTTGCTATATGGGGTATTACAATGGTCGACTTATTCACCACAAAGGACAATGCAAACTTCCCCACTTCATCAGCCCAGTCCAGGACGACGAAGCGTGGGCAGTAGACGCTGTCTTTCCCTTGGAAGAGCCTCTGCGGATAACTCTTTCCACCGTTCAAATTACTGCCTCAAGCCCTTCAGCAGATTGAATCATCGCAGGACCACTTCTTGCTAATAGCCCCATCAGCCCCTTGGCCCCAGCAGCCCCTTGGTTCCTCCAGGTTCTCATGAACCACCCAACGCACCTGCCAGAAATCCCAGACAAAGAAAGGGAAGTCAGCACCACCCAAACACCAGCGCTCCGAACCTACATGGATGGAATCTGTTTTTATTGCTAAGTACGAAAATATACATTACCTGTACCCACCCTACCTCCCCTCATGAGTCACCACCATGACATATTGTGAGGAAAAAAGATGGCCGCGTTCGCCCTGCAGACTCTTTATAGGAGGGAAGCACGCATGAAGACTTCGGGTTAGGAAGCTGGCTGGATTTAGACAAATAAGCCAGGTAAAGAAAGACCTGTTTCCACCAATGGCACCAGAAGGCAGCACTTATCAGGCGAAACTTGAAATAAAAAATGGC
>JAHWFP010156035.1:6150-40095 GCA_023313725.1 Lithobius niger
TTTTTTTTTATGGTCACTATCAAAATGGCAGTTCTTCCATATTTGTGACATTCCAACTTGACTCTTTTTCCTGGACGGACCTATTGGCTTCTATTGTGTGCGCGGCGTATCTTGAGTCCTGCAAGTATTTTATGAGCTGCTAAGTCCTCCTGGAGGGGGTGGCTTTAGTCGACGGCCGCCATTGTTTTTTTAACCATCTTGGATATCAACAAGGCACTCTGCTACCAAAAACGTACAATCGATTATCTGTCTTCGTTGTGTGGCGAACTCAAGATAGGCAGCGGACACTATAAGGAGGTATCCCAAACTACCTGATCGCGTAAATCAGGCAATAGTCTTGGAGCCGGCTATTAATCTGTTGATCAATCAGTAGGCAATGGTCTGGTGCCTTTTTAATAGAGACTGGGGAAGAGGGGGAATCTTTTGCGTGAAGAAGCACCCGTAATCCACCCTAATCCATTGTATTCCTTTCTTTTGTTAACATACCCGACTGCTAATCCATCTTTAATCAGTCAAGGTCACCTTAACAAAACTATAATATGCATTTAAACAAGAATTTATAAATTATGGATCAAAATAAAAAGAAATAGTGACTTTTATTTTGAAAAACTACACGCATAAAGTCGGATTAAAGTTGAAAATGCTGTTAACTGTCGGTGTTATAACTTCGCTGAGCCAAAGTCAGCGAAGATTTTACTTTGATTTTGCCAACTTTTGTTGCCTTGTTGCCCCTCCCCCTTTGCTTCGTCCCTGAGCGCAGGAGCTGGACATCTTTCAAGTGATAATGCAGCTAATAAAGGCGACATTTTTGTATTGAGGATGTTGACCGTCATCCCAGCCATCAGTTTAGTCAAGAAACTGCACCAACCCCAGTGAGTGACGTCAGAATCAAGACCTGGATTAGGACTTTGATAGTTAACGTTGGCATTCATGAACTCTAACATTACTGTCAAAGTCTTGAACTTGAACTTTGCCAGCTGTAACATTCGAGAAATTGGAGAAGCTCAGAAAATGACTCGGCATACAAACTATTCATATACTGTTATTGCGAATAGTTTTTTTCTTTAAAGCTAGTGAGACTGTCTCAACAATACGATACCAGCTTTCCATAATTGACAATTATTTACAGAATTCTGATGAGCCTGGTGGTGACCAGCTGCTCTGCTGACGAGTCACCTGCAAATTGTAAAAGAAAATCATAAGCGATCAAGTGTGATGTATGAATGGTTGTCATGTTTACTGAGAAAGAAATGTTTTCTTCAGTTTTACTAATGAAGAAATAATTAATCTGTTAAAAGATTGAATGTATAAGGAGCAAACATTAAATGTAATCAATCCAATTTCCCGTGTTCAAAATAGAAAACACAAATTTATAAAGGTTTTCCTGAAATAAAATTTACGATTGCAATGGCATCTTAATGCACTTTAATGATATTTTGTTGTTACCAAAACAAATATTACGGAGGTTACGAGTTATAAACGACACTCCAAGTTGGTTGCTGGATGCAATATTCGATAAGGGAGGATTGGTGTTTGGGGGGAGGTGTCTAGTTTTATTTGTGCCACCACTGGCCTAGGACATCATTGGAAAGTTTACCATAATCTTCCAGACCAATCTTCTGTTGAACCCTTCATACTGGAATCCTGAATCGCTACTTGGAGGGGAAAGGATTCACTACACATAATAAATTCTAATGTAGGATGTTAAGTGTTACTGTAATGTAACGGTTACAAAACGAGGCTTGATGATGAATATATTTATAATTGTCAGCCCCGCTTGCCTTGGCCAGTTCTAGGGTAAACCGAAAAATAAACTCCCACAATAATGGTAGACATAGAACTGTAAGCGATCCTATGCCTAACCTAACGACAATCACTTCCCTAAAAATGCCCATTCTGCAGTTTACTTCTGTCCATCCACTGTCTTTCTTCAAGGAACTTTGAAAAAAAAATCAACAGTGTATGAATACAATCTAGCTGAAATTATTCGGATGAGTGCCACGTAATCGTTGATTCCGCGCATGTGTCTTCTGCCTCTATTTATGTATAGCCCACGCCCGGTTACGACTCAACGCTGACTTGTTCTAGTTTAAAAACCAAATCAGTTCATGCTATGCTTTCATCTTCCAGAGAGCGTCTGGTAGGAATCTATTGGTCAAGTATTTTCCATATTGAATCTGACAGTCCCCACCCCACTTCTCAGTACGTTTCTTGTCGCTTATCCCGTGAGTCACCTTGTGTATATAATATTGATGCAATAAGCAATATGGTGTGCTAGCTAATTCCATCACAGTTTTTTGGGTCGAGGGCAGGAGGGGGGGGGGGGAACTTGTAGCTCTCCAGGCCCATGAACTTACTTGTCTGGCATGTGTTAGTTTGTGTGTCTAGCTATGTTAGTTACTTCTAAAGCATTTCTGATCCTATATTACTGGTTATTCCATTTACATCAAGTATGGAGTAGGGTCTGCCATCATGTGACTCACTCAACTAACGGTACTATTTCATGGCTGAGAAATTGATTAATATTACAGTAATGCTATCCGGTTAGGGATGGAAACCCAACGGCTCAACAAAGTTGAATAAATACAGATGCAAGCCTATTTACGTTGTCTTATATGTCAGACAGCCTGAGTGGCAAATCGAACCCGCGACCTTTAAAACCAAAGGCAGAGGTCCTATTGCTGAGCCATACTGACACAGCCAAAAGGAAACGTCCATAGGCAGCATTTAACATGTGCACCTATACATATAAACACACACTTTCCATTTGCTACTGGAGGGACGCCTATTTGCCGTGCCGCATTCAAAGTGAAACGAATGGAAGACTAAAACGTGAAATAAGGATTAAGTACAGAAAGCCAAAGGCTCAACAAGAGTTAAAAAATACAGATGTAAACCTTTTTATGTTGCATTTTTGACTTATATGTCAGACTGCCGGAGAGCAATGGCAATAGCCAAAAAGCAATGTAAATAGGTTTGCATCTGTGTTTATTTAACTCTTGTTGAGCCTTTGGCTTTCCGTCTTTAATCCAGTGTTCCATTCGTTTCACTTGGAGTGTGGCGCGGAAATAAGCGTCCCTCCAGTGGCGAATGGAAAGTGTATGTATATATGTACATGCTAAATGCTGCCTCTGGACGTTTCCTGTTGGCCATGTCAGTATGGCTCAGCGTTAGGGCGTCGGCCTTTGGCTTCAAAGATTGTGGGTTCGAGTCCCCGCTCAGGCAGTCTGACGTATAAGTCCAAAAGGCAATGTAAATAAGTTTGCATCTGTATTTATTTAATGCTATCTGGTGGTGCCGTCCATGTACCAAGACAAGACACACATATAGCGCATAATGGTTTTTAAGCTACAAATATGATCAAGGCTTACATAAGCTCACTTTAGAAACTTGATAAGTCTTTGAAAACTGGGAGCATTTGCAAACATTATTGATTTATGGATTGTAGATGGGGCTGCATTCATGATGAGCCATCCTTTCTAAGTGGTGGTCTTCCTGCCTAATGGTTTGGTCGAGAACGAAGGAAGGATCATTGGTAATTTTCGCCCATAATTATTAGACAAGCTGATACACTTTTTTGTTGCATGTCCCATCATCGTCTCTTTCTGATGTCGCCTCTTGACATTAGTTAAGACATGTCAAAGGCTGACTTCACAGATGTCAGCTTTAGATTAGAATATTCGTTAATAAGGTGGGATACAAACGTTGCATAGTATTCCTTTACCTACATTAATGACTTTAATTTTTACATTTTTCAGCACGAAATGGACAAAATCGAATCCCTAGTCCCTCGAGTGAAAATCTGTTGCATCCGTTCGGTAAAAGAAGCTAAAATAGCTATTTCTCAAGGCGCTTCTGCCCTTGGCCTCGTGTCTCACATGCCAAGTGGACCAGGTGTCGTGGACGAAGAGACCATTGCGCAAATTGCTCGTTCTGTACCTCCTCCAGTAGCCACCTTCTTACTGACGTCACTGACTGATGCCGACGCCATTATTGCCCAGCAGCGCCGCTGTGGCACCAACACCCTGCAGTTGGTGGATGAAGTGGAAATCGGCGCCTACGACAAAATAAGAAATGCTCTACCTGGAATCGCGATTGTGCAGGTAAACTATTATGATGACTAGCCAAATTCATAAGTAACCATATTGGTAGTGTAGCTCTTTCACATCAATGGAAGACCTAAAAATATTTCCATCCAAAATACATATCTGTAATTTTAGCTTTTCGTTTAGTAAAGACCTTATGCCCTAAACGCCCCAAAAACATATAATAAGGTCGTGTAATGACGCTGACACGCTTCGTATTACTCCCGCTAGGGGCACCGCATGCATACTCGTTCATAATTAATTTAGGCATTGATCTGTAAGCAGCATCGTGCATGTGCTGACCTTAAAAGATATCTTCACCTTCACACCTAATGTGCGGAAAATAACTCACCCCGGTTGACCCACACTCATTTCTCACAAGTGTAGAAGTTGTAACTTCCGCTCAAGCCCATGTCCAGAATTTTGTGTGGGACACCGCTCAAAGGTATTGGAGGATTCAAGGCAATGGGAAAAATCAAAAAAAGCACCTTAAAGGAAGACTGAAAAATTGGACTTCGTCATTCAACTCGAACTCATCTTAGCAACGAAAAGAAAAGGACACTACCGAGGATCATGTTGTATTTAATTATAAAGTTAATTCAGTGGATGCTTCTTCCCCCCAGGTAATTTTGAGTTTGCCCTCTACCCCCCGTTCGTACACGGCTGGAAGTGGCGTGATTAGGCCTATAGCAGATCCTCAGAACCTCATCCAAAAACAGTTAGAATGTGTCTAGTTTATGCACGCAGGCATCCTTTCATTCCCTTCTGCTACCCACCCCAATTCCCAGTTATTAATCTCGAAATCGACTCATTCACAGTCCGAAGCTAGGAACCGCAGATGCACGATCGTAATAATTTTGACTATCCCAGTCATTAGGATGGCAATCAGTTTTTAGTCAGAGTTTAATTTGTAGTTCGAAAGCCTAAATTTTGAGGACTTAAAACTATAAGCTTGAAAAAACGACTAATGCATTTGGAACCTTTCTCAAGCTACGCCCAGTTGATAAGTGAGTATTTTTCCCGCTCGTTTCCGGATGCTACTGAATCCGAAAAAATCTGGCAGATCACGGCCAACATGCACCCGGACTATAAGCAGCATCTCATGGATCACCGGTTAACCACCCTGCGTGAATTGGTGAAGGAAGGGTCACCAGTGAGCAGGTTCCTGCTACAATAGAACTTACCAATCATCCCGGACGTACCTACCCCTGTCTGCCGACCAAGGTAAACGTGGCAAGGCTTCACTAAACGATGAGGCAGCGCAAGGAAGCCAACCCATGAGAAACAAGGCGGTGCTTCGTGCTGGTCAAATAAGCAGTGGTCGAAACCTGTGTTTTCAGGAGTGCAACCAGTGAATATGGTTGCTCTCAACCCGAGAGGGTACAGAGCCCAAAAGTACTCAAACCAGAGTAGTACTCTGGTCACACAAATGCTGCACCAAAATCGGCAAATGAGGAAAAAGCTAGCACTATGAAGGAAACGACAGTACAAGAAGAACCCAAAGGGGAAAGAAACCTTTTGAGGGGAATTGTTGCTTCTGCCAAGAGCAAAGGCACATGTCTAACCAGTGATCCAAGAAGCCAAAACATGCTGAGGAAGGTCGTAACGTGGTTAAAACAGGTTGCGGCCAAGAAATGCATAGGTTTTCGAGCGAAAGCGGGACTGGAGAGGCGCGCTAAGATGTGTATTTGCACCAAATGTGCAGCCTGACGAGGAACTTAAGTCTACCCCTGTTCCTTTAATTAAGTGTAAAGTGGCGGGAGAACCTTTCTTAACGCTAATCAATTCCGGAGCAGTTCCACGATCATTTCCGATGCTACTGCTTACACTTTGCACGCAAAGGGTGTTAAGTGGTGTAGGGATTGCCACTTACCAGTTCATCTTTGCCGCTGGGTACATCCAAGATATGGGTACATGAGAGCAACAATCAGGTAGCTAGGTGGTTACTCTACTCTACTCTGGAAAATGCAGCTGATAGTGTAATTTTAAGCAAGGATTTCTTGAATCAGACTAGCCTCACAGCGGATATCTAAAAGGCTGGGCAGCGTATAGGTCCAGAGGAACAAGAAACCATTCCTTTTGTAAAAGTTGGGCAGACTAAAACTGAACAACTTAAACAACTGGGTGTGGAGAAAGAGTGAGCACCGTGCTAAGAATGACGCCCTGTTGGAGGACACCAGGGCTTGATTTAGGCCGGAACAGTCTGGAATAGCGATCCGGTTCTTTTTTTTAAAGCAGATCAGCGTTCCGGTTCTTTTAAGGTCAGCATTTTACCTGTACTGAAAAGTCTCATATTTTGGAAATTGAACAATTTCAAATTAAATGCAATCCATCCTAAAGCCAATTTAAAATCACCAGACCGTTTAGTGAATTTGATTTAATGCCATCTCAACCATCGTAACAAAACTAAAACGTTCTTGCTTAGGTTGAATGTGATAAGTTTTTCCGTGGCCGCGATCCGCTAGGCCAACTTTTCCAGTTTCTCTTACTCGTCTCGTGCCGCGGCGTAGCGATCGCGTTGGAGTCGGTGATATAGCAAATATTGTTGATGATACTTTTTGGCGTTTTATAAGTGTGAAAACTATAACAAAAATAAAATAATTGTTGATACATCTGCCGTCAATGTTGCCCGATGCATTGTCCATTACATGAGCTGGTAAACGCCCGCCCAACTGCCGCCTAAACACGGGAGTTGGCCGAGCACAAGGCTGTCCCACTGCTCTACCAGTTGGAACCGGCTCGCACCTCCTAGCCAGTCACGTGATGTAAAGCCTTGGTATGAAACCTATTGTTCTCACACGTATAAATACCGGTGCCTGAACGATGACTCTTCAGTTGGTGTTGGAGACGAAACCTGCAAGTCATCTCTCTGAAGCTGAACCCTGGGTTGTACAAGTGGAAACCTTGTTGCCGATGCATAATATGTGATGCTATATACATAGCCTTCTTTCTATGCAGTAAGGAGTAAACAAAATAGCATGAAGTGAAACAAAATAACATATTGTACGGGTGCGAACTTTTTTTTTAATTACCTCCCAGAAGTCAGGATAGGTGTTGAAATAGGTAAAATCGTTAAAGCAGAGCCGCATACCCGCTGGGGGAGCTTACAGCGCTTCCCACAGCCCACAGCCCATAGCTGTGGTTGCAAGGGGATGTAGATTACTCCCTCCTCCTTCCTCTGTATAAACAAGTAACAGTTCCGATACTTTCCAAATTAGAAATTTAGCACTGGAGGAGACAATCCAAAAGGTTTGAAACCAGTCATTGAACTAGTTGCTAGGGGCACTGGATGTGTGAGGAGGTGAAAACAGCAAAGTTTGTCAAGCCAATGCTGTGAAAGTGAGTTTCTTGGACCTAACAAATGCTTAAAATTTTTTGCAATTTTCGGCAAGTGAAATCTTTTCTTTTCCTATTTATAACCTTACTGTAGGTTTCGTAGCTTGAGGGGTTGGACAAAACATTTTTTAGACCTACGAAAGCTGCTCTCACAGCATCAGTTTGTCTAAAGATGCCGCTGTTTTTAACCTCCATTTGTATTTATTGCCCCTTGTAGCCAGCTCAACGACTGGCTCCGGATACTAGCCTCGTCACCAGTACGATGTTACTGTCTCTGTTCTGTACTAAAAATAAAAGGTTACACATTTCTGTGCGTCGATATTGCAGTATAACGGCACCTAGTGGTATGCATTTGCAAAACCTAAGTTCTTGTAATTATTATTTAAATTGTCGCTTAAAAATTGAAACTTTTGGGTTTTTAATTACAGGTGATACATGTCACTGGTCCAGAAGCAGAAGTCCAAGCCAAGTTAGTTGCCCCCCATGTCAATGCCTTGCTGCTGGACTCGGGTGATCCTAGAAAGGCCATCAAGGAACTCGGTGGAACTGGACGCGTTCATGACTGGGACACAAGTGCTCGAATTGTAGAAAATTCTCCGATTCCAGTTTTCTTGGCTGGAGGACTAAGACAAGATAATGTGCAGGAGGCCATCAATAAGGTGAAACCATTTGGTGTGGATTTGTGTAGTAGTGTTCGCACCAATGATGAGCTCGACCCTAATAAGCTACGTGCATTTTTTGAATCGATTAAGGCAAACTAACTTGACAAAATTGTGGTGTCGTATATTGAATCATATTGTATCCTGATCTCTGGTTAAACCAGAATGTTCAAAGAAATTTACTAATTTAAATTTGGGCAATAAAAACAAATCAATATCCTTGGGATTTCAAGCAAACTGCTGCACCGATGTTTAATCGAATGTCGAAACTGGAAAATTAAACATAAAGGTGAATACACACACTTACGTAGTGGTTCAAAAGTGCAGAAGATAGAAGGTAGAAGATAGCACAAGATGTCCGTAATACGAATTTGTAGTAGCAAGGGTAAATAAGAGATTTAATAGTAGATAGCTAGATATTTTTTCCAACGTGCTACAACAGGGTTCGTGCGCTAGCTGGAAAAGTCTGGATTTTAGTTATGCCTTTTTCCAGGCCTTGAAAGCGTGGAATTCTGGCAGATATCAGGCTGGAGTAGCCTGGAGTTTACTGACAGTAAGGTTCAAGGAATAGTTCAAAGCTTGTTCCCATAAAAAGTCTAAAAACAATGGAGGCTACTTGCATAACCCACGCACATTTTTCATTTTTTGGTTACAATATCCTACACGATTCGTATTGTTTTGGGTGCTACCGTCAGCAGATTAAAAAGAAAATAAAACGGTAAACTTGGCGAAGAAATTGGAATAGCCTGAAACATTTCGTGGAAAAGCCAACTTTAGAGCCTAGAAAAACCTAGAATAAATGTATATAAATTGCAGTAAATTATACGTAGAGTTTCACCTCACGGTCCCAACAGGAGCAAGAGACTATCTTCTAATGTATGTGACATACATCATATATGGATATATGATATCGTGTTAAGGATGTTAGGGACAATCTATTGGTGTAACCTGAGATGACCTTGAGTCCATTCTTCAAGGTCATCAAACTTATTTAATATCCATATTTAATAACAATAGACACGTAGTTCGAATTGCAAACATGTAGAGATCGAGAGATAAAAGGGAGTAAAGAAAACAGAACGGAAATCGATCAAGATGTTAAGGAGATAAAGTTAAAAATAAGAAGGCGACCCAACCTGGAAACTTCACTGTGCACACCTGTGCACACAGTAACACCATTCTAAAGGACTAAACCAAAATCATGGGAAGGCTTGTGATACTACCACCACTGCCATTTTCATTGAAGAAAACAAGAGCTAACGATAATGTCACGTGAACACAATGTTGCAAGTGCAAGGAGATGTCCTTGCAGACCCGATGAACCAAATTGAGAGCGCTGGGTTTAGCAGTAAAGATACACTGCAGTAGGGAAACCCTGTGTAGACCCATACAAAGGGATATTTGATCCCTTGAGGTAAACATTTTCCTTTGGTATGTGTATCTTTAGTGACCTCATGGTGGAGTTCCCAGGTAAACGCCAGGTTGGAACGTCTGCTTAATTTTACATTATCTCCTTAACATCTTGATACTTTCCGATTTCTTTACTGCCTTTCATTTCTCGATCTCTATATGTTTGCAGTTCAAACTACGTGTCGATTATTAATACATATGGAGATACTAGTGTGATGACCTTGAAGAATGGACTCAAGGTTATCTTAGGTTAAACCAATGGATGGTCCCTACCATCCTTAACATGGCATCATTATAACCATATACAAAGTATGTCACATGTATTAGGAGATATACTTCCACTCCCGTTGAGATAAAACGATAAAGGGATAGAGAAAAACAAGCCAAACAGCGAAAATCGTACACTGAAAATAACGTAGTACAATAAGCCACTGACGTTTAGTCGGAGTGGCATGACCCGGATTCTTCCCAGATCACTGACATACGGCCCGTATCGATATGACCACTCCTCCACTGGCTTAAAGATAACTCACTGAATCCATTATTAAGGTCACAGTAGTGACCAGGGCTTCTCCACTGTCTATGACCTCAACATTCTCAATCGAATGGAGCCCAGGTCACTGCTGTTACCTTATTAAAGGGTTCAGTGTGTGATCTTTATGCCAGTGGAGTAGTGGCTGTATCGATAACGGCGGCATGTCAGTGATCTGGAGACTAACTGGGTTGCTAGTTCAAATCCGGGTCATGCCACTCCAACGAAACGTAAGTGCATAAAGGTCGCTTACTGTACTACGTTATGTTTAGTGTACAATTTTCGCTGTTTGACTCGTTTTCCTCTTTCCTTTATAAAAAGCTAAACAAAAGTTTGAATTTGCGTTGAATGATGCCTAGATCGTACCATGTATCATCACACCTTTATTTACACGTAATTAGGCCTAATTTTTTGTTTGTTTTTAATTTGTGTTAGCGACAACCTTAGCGGAACGTGAACCTCATTTTCTTAGGGGTAGAGCCAGGGCAAACCACACTGAATATTAGGGGCCATTCAAAAACCACGTGGTTGGCCAAGGGTGGGGGGGGGGGAGGTGAGCTTTCTGCCACAAGTAACCACAATGGGGGGAGGGGGGGTTTTCAAGTAAACCACGTGGCTATTACATTGAAG
Organism: Lithobius niger; assembly: GCA_023313725.1. Lineage (NCBI taxonomy): Eukaryota > Metazoa > Arthropoda > Chilopoda > Lithobiomorpha > Lithobiidae > Lithobius > Lithobius niger. The sequence goes on from JAHWFP010156035.1 coordinate 16,803, forward strand.
AGAAAGCCCTTATCTCCCATGGAGTGGTGATTTACCGTACAATAGTCTCTACGCATAGCATCTCACTCAGCCTTACATTGTTCTTATATTGTTCGTATATCAACCTTAAGCTCTCAGCCCCCGTCAACCAAACTGAATTTCCCGCATAGTGGTGAAAAGATACCGCCGCCTGTCGTAGAAATCTTCAACAACGTAAAACTGCATTTTCCTCACTCGTACTAAATTCATTTACATAGTGTGCGACTGAAATATCGAGCGCTTCACTGGGACAATACAATGTAGTTATGACCTACGTAATAATGAACGTATTATGTTACATTTTCTAGTTTCTGTCTCAGTTACAAATCTCGGATGAAGTGTAGTCTAGCGGCCGTTGCAGATCGCCAAAAAAAATTGGTGAGAATATTTCACAAGTAGAATTAAACGGCTACATTTTATTTTATTTATTTTATTTTATTTATTAAAAACGAAATTGAAGTATTGGGGTATTTTGTTGGGTTTCTCATGTCGAACACTATCAATTCACCAAATTTGGTACGGCACAATAACACAATTTTTATACGAAGTGGTAAAGCGCATTCGTCAAAAACACATTAAGGTGTAATTTTTTACGTGGAGGGGGGGGTACGGCTACGAGCCACGTGGTTTTTTTGGGGGGGTAGGGTTCCAAGATCTAACCACAGATGACCACACGGGGGAGGGGGGGTTAAAAATTGCTTAAAAAACGGCCTCGTGGTTTTTGAATGGCCCCTTATGACCTTATTTTCAATATGGGAGTGCAGGGGTATATAATGTACATTACATACATTTGAGGGAAAAAATCAAATCTGGTGTTGCATTTCGCACATTAGATGCACAGGGGCATGGCAGAAAATACGATCGGCCAGAAAAAATAACGCCGAGAGCATCCATCAATATTATACAGTATGTCCCAGAAGTCCCGTCCACCCAAAATAAAGGGCTATCTAGTGGATAAGAGTTGGTAATAACAACGTACTCAATGGAGCAGTGACATAACGTAGTATTATTGTGTATAACTCTATGGTGGAGCAACTGGGTTAGCTGCAAGGGGCACTGGAGGGGAAAAAGAAGGTCGTCTTACTAAAGCCAATGGTAGTAGAGTGGATTTCTTAAGCCAATAACGCGCGATTTTTGTTGTTAGAGAAAACAACGTTTTTTAAGCATAAAAAAGCCGCTCTCAAAGCACTATCTTGACTACAAGTGCCGTTGTTTTCCCTTACATTTTAATCTAGTGCACCTTGTAGCTATGCCCTCCATATGCTATCTCGTAGCCAATATGACGTCATTTGCCGCTGCTCTATAGGAAATCACCTAACTTACCTTGGAGGTCGTTTTCAAGGTCATCCAAAATATATCTCCTAAACTATTCAAGATATGGATATAAAGTAAATTAGAAAGTTGTTTGGGATGATACCACAAGGCCAACAAAGAAAACAGAATTGAAATCGCGCCGTAAACATGGAAAATACGGGCAACATAACTTGAACCCTGCAGGGGAGCCAACCAAGGGGCAGCTATAAGCCTAGAAAGTAATCAAATGCAGTTATTTCATAGCCTTAAATAGGTTTGAAGGTATTTTGAAGCAAAGATTATGCAGAACAATCCATCCAGCAAGCAACGAACGAACTGTTTCTGAAAACGGAGCCTCACTGGAAATGGATATCTAGGAGGTGCACCATAACCAGAATACCAAGCCACAGGCAGAAAATACAGTTGCATTCTTCACTAATGAATACAAGTTTCCTTCATTACGTTAAGGTGATAACACAAATACGACAATGCAGAACAAATTTAAATAGATACAGCAAATTAAAGAAAAGATCCACAAAATCCTATTTTTAAGCCATAGCAGTCGATTTATTGTGCTTCTGCACTTAGTGGTGTACCTTACCGATAGCCGCTCGGAGCGGGAAGCTGTAACCAAATTTTACGGAGCTTTCTTATTACTTTTTTCATTTGCACGAGCAGTTTCTTTGATCCAATAAAAGAAAGCTATTTAGATTGTTTCCAAACCATCTCTTAGGGGGCACCAACCTTCATTGGGTGGGGGGGAGCACGTGCCCCCCACCCCGTGCTTTCGTCCCTGCTTTTATGCTTACCGTAATCAGGCACAGGATTTTTTCTTGTCGATCGTTAGTGCTTCAGTACACAACCAATGTGATGGCAACAAGTGATTGCTTGACGCTGCCCCCTGGTTGGCTCCCCTGTAGTTTCCAAATTGTATTGCCCATGCCCATAGCTTCCGTGTTTGTGGCACTATTTCAGTTCTGTTTCCTTTGTTGAACCTATGGTATAATCCCAAACAACTTTCTAATTTACTTTTATGTCCGTATCTTGAATAGTTTAGGAGATATATTTTTAATCACCATGAAACGACTTCCAAGGTCAGTTTGGGAACCATCACCGGATTCGCCATAGGTGATTTCCTATACGAGTACGTTGTTATTACCAACTCATATCCAGTATATAGCCCTTTATTTTGAGTGGACGGGACTTCTGGGACATACTGTGAAGTAACATAATAAGAAGGGCGTCAATATTTCCTAGGACAAAAATTGTGCTTTCCACTACAAACAAACACTGCAGCTCACATACTATTTCATCTTCCCATAGGCTCATTTTTAACTGTACACTTGCTACAGTTGTTGGTACTGACGCTCTCGGAGTTTTTTTTCTGGCCGCTCCTATTTTGTGCCAATCCCCTGTGATTAGATGCGCTTTAGAGTTGTTTTAGCATTAATATTTGTTTAGTAAAGATTAGTAGGAAATTAACAAGTATTACTTCACCAAAAAAGGGTGGTTTTGTTCTTTCTACCAGCTAAATACCAAAAAAAAAAAAGGTTAAAGACTCAGTAGAAAAATTGTACTGACAATAGTCTATTTAACTAAGCAGATCTTTTAAACCACAAAAATCACATATTTAAATTAACGAGTCAAAAATATATCACAGGAACTATGCTCTGCCAACACCTTTAGATTAAACTGCAAGAAAACGAAGCAGATGGTCGTTTGGTACAGGCCATGTCAGTAGGTCGCCCATTAATGGGATCCTAGTTTATATGGGATATTAGTGATGACGTCCTGGTTGCTGAAGAACTTACTTTTTCCCGAAATTGTTTTACTGCTCCTTCCTCCAAAACAAAGTCCTAGCATTACCATATTTGCAATCAGATTTTCCAATCATTCTTCTCATTGATGAAGTTTATGAAAGGCACACACACTTTATTGTAACCCCAGTCCTGGTCCCAATGGAATTCATCTAGCAATCTTAAAAAGCACTCTTCTACTTCACTCTTTTGACTCCTTTATTTAATATTTATTTCCTTTCACACTGGTACCTTCCCGACTTTGTGAAAAGACATCAATGTGGTTCCTCTGCACAGAGTCAGCTTCCCCCACGTCAGTGGATAAATATCGGCGATTATGTTCGATTTCCTCAATCTCAAAAATCGCCCAAAGTAGTCCTGAATGAGTTTGTAAGGCTTGTAAGAAATTCAAGTAGTCTTGATGTTGCTCATCTACACCTTTATGAGGCCAAAGGGAAATTCCTTATGTTAGGCTATCCAGCTATAGATTCAGAAAGAAAGCTGTCGCCAAAGTGATGACTATGAAGAAAATGGAATATGGTGGAGTGGAAAATCAACGAACTAAGGAGGAAAATCTGAGAGTAACCCTGACTTACCTTGGGGTGTACGCAACCCAATCCAAGCAGTCCTGAGAAAGAGTGGATTCAAGACTTTTCCTAAAAAGAGTCCCAAGTGTTCCATTCTTCTTGTTTAAGAGAGTGGCGCGGCAAATAAGCGTCCCTTCAGTGGCGATTGCAAAGTGTATGTTTATATGTATATATGCATGTGTTAAGTGCTGCCTATGGACGTTTCGTTTTGGCCGTTTCAGTATGGCTGAACAGTCACTTGGTTTTAGAAGTTGTGTGTTTGATTCCCCGCTCGGGTAGTATGACATACAAGTCCAAAAGGCAACATTTGTATTTATTTAACTCTTGTTGAGCCTTTGCTTTATGTCTTTAATACTTTCCTAAAGAAATGCAGGAGGACTGAAAAAGAATGATTGGAAAGAAGAAGAATGAAGCTCGGTTGCCAGCTAGATAGACCCAGAAAACCAAGGATGGTTCGAGCAGGACATGGAAAGAGTCAAGAACACTCATGAAGGTGTGTTCAGGGTGCCGTGCAAGGTCTGCAGAGCCGTATACATTGGTGAAACGAGAAAAGGAGTAAGAACTAGGTTGAGCCAGCACTTGGCCAACATCGGAAATAATGTGGAAGACCATTGCAGTCCATTGGGCAGCAACTCGTCATGAGATCGAGTGGAGTGAAGCAGTAACATTGATTAAACCGAATTCAACTATAGAGATAACCACCTTAGATGCCTGGAATCTATCGTCATTCAGCACCACGAAATCTAACAAATACCCCTAATGATCATCCCATCCAAATGTAGAACATTTCGTTGGAAGGGGCTTGCTGAAGCAACTAGATAAAGCAAATGAAACAACAAGATTGTCACATGGATACAGGTGGCTATGAAGTCTGACAAATTCTAATTTCAGAAGTGAGCAAGAATGTGACCAGAGGAAAGAAGCGAGCTTTGGAGCTCCTGATCTGACTGCAGTTGAAGCAGCCGAAAATTTTGGAAGACGGTGCGTCTTCTGTGTGAAAGTGTGCGTTAATAGAGAAAATTGACAAATTTGAAGTCGGAAATTCGTCTTTATCGTTCCCAAACGTACTTTTAAACAGAATCGTCAGTATCATTCTGAAAAGTATTTTCAAACACAATCGTCTTTATCATTCCAACACACTTTCAAACAGAATCGTCATTATCAGTCCAAAACGCACTTTTAAACACAATCGTCTTTATCATTCCAAAATGCACTTTCAAACACAATCGTCTTTATCATTCCCAAATGCATTTTCAAACAGACATTATCATTCCAAAATGCACTTTCAAACAGTCGACTTTATCATTCCCAAACACACTTTCAAACACAATCGTCATTATCATTCCAAAAACGCACTTTCAAACACAATCGTCTTTATCATTCCCAAACACACTTTTAAACACATTCGTCTTTATCATTCCCAAACACACTTTTAAACAGAATCGTCATTCATTCCAAAACGCACTTTCAAAACAATCGTCTTTATCATTCTCAAACGCATTTTCAAACACAATCGTCTTTATCTTCCCAAACACTTTCAAACACATTCGTCTTTATCATTCTCAAACGCACTTTTAAACAGAATCGTCATTCATTCCAAAACGCACTTTCAAAACAATCGTCTTTATCATTCTCAAACGCGCTTTCAAACACAATCGTCTTTATCATTACCTTCAAACAAAATCCAAAATCACTCGTAAATTCAACCTCGCTTACTCGGCCAACAAAGTGCACCTTCTCCATCTCCAGTGTCTCCAAGAAGTTGATTGTGTGAAAGCTGAGTATTCAAATAAATAATTAAATATAAAACCAAGTGTTACCCCAGATGCAGGTGGCATTCCGCAGATCAGCCGCAAATATGACTGCATGTGGTTGACTGAATTAACGTTTCCCAAAAATGAATCACCACTGAGTACAGGAGTGCCATCCTGAGCGCACTGTTTGAAATTACCAATTTTAGTGTGTACTCATTGGTCATTTAATATCTATCCAAAGGTTTATGTTATGTAATCATCCCACGTAGTATTTTTCGGGAAAAAAAATATTTATTACTTAAAGTTAACTACACCAATCTTGGCTACACAACTCATGTTTAATAAACAAAATCTGTTCATCTAAGAAAAAAGTCTAGCTGAGAAGTCTTTCCCATAAAAGTCAAAATGGAACAGCCAACTTTAATCTTCTGCCCATCTAACAAAATTTCGTCATCACAAAGTGTTTTGCAGTGAATTGTTAAGGTGTGAGTTAGACTGCTCAGAGAACGTTTGAAGAAAATGTTACTAACTACTGTCTTTTACTGGACCAACAATTGCTACAGCTTCGATTTCAACTCTGCCTCCCTGAAAAAAAATAACAAAATGCAAGCTACAGAATTACATGACAGGTAAACTTATTTCTTGTTTAATTACCGTGTTTAAAAACCATTTTGTAGTTGCTAATAATTAACTGTTTCGTGCATTTCTATTTTAAGTTTATTATAAATTTGTAAATTAGGAATCTGTTCTTATGCTCTTAAAAAAATGGGATGTACACCTACAGAGATGGTGAAACGAGCAAAAAGTGCGTGAGGCTTATTACTTTGAAAGTGAAACCTTGTGGAAAACGGAATAAAAATACGCAATATTCAAAAACACATAAATACGTATTTAGTTACTTCAGTTCCAAGTTCAAGTTTCACCACCGTGGAAACAGCATAAAAATACACAGTTTTCGAAAACACAGAAAGTCTTATTTCGTTATTTCGACGTTTTTGAAAATTGTGCATTTTTATTCCATTTCCACGACGCTGAAGCTAAACTTGAACTTAAACTTGACTTTCTATTACATAAATAAATAAAAATATTTTCTACCATATCAAACATGTTGAAACAATTTCAAAATTTATGCTCTACGTTCTATCCCAAAATCATGTCCTGCATAAATAAATTAGAAGGTATGGTATGGTTTAAGGTATGGTTTAACAACTGAACCAAAGACAAAACAGCAAGGGAACAAGAATAAGCTTTCTTGTAAGGTTTTAGATATCACTATGTTGTTGCGAAGTGTTATGTCCATGTGAAACTTTACTGCTGTTCTGAACCATTGCAACCACCAAGTTGAAAAACACTGCTAGTATTTGAAACGAAGAACCAACACTTTCTTAATGTATCATCACGTCAGGTTTCAACACAATGCTGATTAAATTATTGCCCAAATTTAAAATAATTTGATGCCTAAATGCAGAAATAATAATATGCAACAGCTGTGTTTCGTAGTGGTTAGATTACCGAGTAATATATGGGGCGCCGGAATTGTATCGACACGGAGTTACGTTAACTCCAGAATTTTTTTAAATTCTGACCCCTGTGTTGGACCCGGAGTTACAGTAACTCCGGATTCGTGATTTGCGTTAAAAGTGTCTGAAACAATCCGGAATTGTGGTAACACATGAGTTACCGTAACTCCTGATTTTATTGATGATTAAATGACGTCCCTGCCACGCTCGCTGCGGCTATACATATAACATCAGAAACCGCAATCGTATTAGACAAGAGTTACGGTAATTCCGTGTTAGTACAATTCCGGATTGTTTCAGACACTTTTAAAGCAAATCACAAATCCGGAGTTAACGTAACTCCGTGTCGGTATAATTCCGCACCCCCCAATATATTTCTTATATTGGTTACTTTAAAACCATGTAGCTTGGGAAAATAACGAGAATCAGCTATACACATTGTGATAACACCTCGTATAATCCAATATTTTTTAAATTAAGTTTTCAGTTTTCTTCGGTCAAATGTCTTTCAGTTCATCACCCTATTGACTACACATGAGGATTAGGTTTTTTTTTTACCGTTTTTCAATGATACTGCTAAGCCAAGTAGCAGACACCTATCAGGTTCAAACATAAAAAAAACTGTTGGGAAGAATTGAAACATTTTGTTTCGGTGGTCGCAATGTTTGAGGACAGCAGTTAGGTTTCACGTGGATTTTCACAATGTTTTACATATCAACTTCATTGTAAAGTCTGAAACCTTAAGCTTGTTCCTTTGGCACGGTTGTTATCCGTCGGACATGTAATGTGGGATTAATGGATGTAGTGAGCGTATTTCAAGTTTGCCGATATTAGTTCCTGAGTAACCTTTTGTGACTAAATTCGGCCGATCTTGATTCCCAACAATCCAGCCATTACCGTCAGCAACTCATGCCAACAATGCCCTACTCCTCCAAGCCAAGACTCTCATGGTTATTTCGGCCATTTTAGCAATTTACATTATTTTCCCCATATTTCTCATGTCCTTCCTAACATTCGCCAAAAGCAACATGCAGTACCTAGCTCATATTAATCCAAAACTATCATTTAGTTGTTTTCCTTTCCTCATTTAACCTATAGTAACCCAAACATTCCAATTCTAACTAAGCCTATTAGTCACCCAGCCTCACAATTTTCAAGCGAGCTTTTAAAATACCGTACTGAACCACGTCTGGCTCTGGCTTTTTACTATCTTTGGCTAATAACAATTCGTCACGTTTCTCCAACTTCCTTTCCAAGTCTTGGTAGGTTTTCCCCAGTACCTCCGGTGCCCGTTACTACGTTCGTCAATGTAGAAACCATCCTATTAATCCAGATGTGTCAACCTCTATAGTTTGTTCCACATTATGTTTTCAGAGAACTGACTGGATGACGACTCGTTTCCTTGCACTAAGAGTGCAAAAACATCTGGATAGCACACTTGTAGATGCAGCATAGTTACTGTTAGAGTTTATGAATGGGATGTTTACGGATTTTTTGCACTCGTAGTGGAAGAAAACGTGGCGTCATACAGTCAGTTTTCTGAAAGCATAATGTGGAACAAAGTATACAAGGAGAGTTTCAACCTAGGCATATTTAAGTTCCTGGTTCAATCTATCTATCTATCAAAACGATTTTTCTGTGACGTGCTAAGTTACTGCACACGGGATGACAGCCAATGGGTCATAGGCCACTACCATTCTTGCACCCAATTACTAAACCACGCCTGGCAATACCCGGGAGCTGAAGGCGGGGGTGCTGTAGTAAAGCTAAATCTGATCCAAACACCGTCAAACCAAACACCGTCGAAAGAATTCTGATTATAAAAAAAAGTACCAAATATGCCGGAAAAAGGTTTATGCGATTAAAGTTTCCCTTGGTTAAAATGTACACAAACAAAAATTTGATATATGATCAAATATAAAATTGAGAAACTTACACTTGTTTAAGTAATGTTGTGCTTTACGAATTAAAGTGGCACTATCACTAATTGAAAGTAGGCAGAATCTGGCAACATAACGCCATTTCTTTTAACAAAACAAAGAAGCCACGAGCCTCCTTATATTATTAAGTGAAAATTTGGTGCGTCCCCGTGCACCTGGGGGCAGGCTGTAAAGGTTAACAATATCACTGCTAAATAGTACCATGATATTTTTGTTTGCTTTTCAATCGGTGATAGTGCCACTTTAAATTATTCTAAAAGTACAGCAGCACATAAACCACGCACATTGGCTGTTTGCCGTGATGTCATCATGAGTTAGCCAATGATGAACGAGAACAACGGCTGTTTGGCCGTCTGATTGGACTAGCCCAGTCATGTGACATGCATGTAACAGCAAACAGCCACGGCTCATGGTTTAAATGGATGCAATTTTCTGAATTGTACATTGGATCATAAATCCTACTATAAATTTTTATCCGTGTATAGTTTAGCAAGTGAAACTTCAATCATATAACCTTTTTTTTTACTGGCACACTTGATATTTTTGTGTGTAATCCGTGTAGTGTACTTTTTTTTTTTTTTTTTTTGGCATGCAGGAACGTTTTTTTTTTAGGGTACATTGCTACAAAGAAAAACGTGTGTGGTCGTTCTTATAACAAATTTAATGCTACTATTAGTAACAAGCTTGTTTGCAAACCGATTCAATCTAGAAATAAAAGTCTCTGAGAATAAATACCTCTGTGAGCATATTTTTGAGTTGGTCAGTAAATCCGTGGGGTCAGTGTCAGTCTTCAATGAGTGACTCACTAGCCAATAGACACTTCCTGCATTACCACTATTGTTTTACACAAACTATTGGTTACCCTTCAGTAGGCTAAATCAATTTATTCTACCGTCCAATCAAAGGGGGGTTGGTGGGATGTGGGTCATAACTGTTCCAATTCTGTTGCCTGATAGGATAGCCATTTAGAATACCCGGATCCGTCATAATGCGCTATCCTAAACTTTCCCGCCAAAGCAGATCTCCTTCAACACTTGACTACCTACATGCAGGGTCGAATTAACAGTGAGGCAAATGAGTCGGCTGCTTCGGGCCCCAGATAGTCTAGGGGCCCCCAAGACTACTTTAAAACTGTTTCAATTTTTTTTTCTTCAAATGGTGACGTGGTTTTATTAACTTATCGAACTAAACTCCTTCTTTAACAAACAAAATCGCTGAAACTGCTCATTTGCTGAGTGCCACGACAGGTCCACGTAATGGGCAAATTTTTTTGAAATAAAAAAAAATTATTACAGCTATTCGGTGTACTCGTGACGTTACATGTAACCGCATACATGTACCTTCTACCGCATACATGTACCGCGTTACATGTACTTTCTATACTCGTCACTGCACCGGACCGAACAACAGTTGGTCAATTGGACATTTTTTGCGAAAAATTTGACCCACTTTTCTCAGACTGAATGGGGTTTTTGATCCAGAAAAGTGGTTTCCATTTTCACTTTTAAAAAAGTCCTTTGGATTTTTAGATATTTTTAGGTTTACTTTTTTTTCATGGGCTACCCCGCATAACCTCGGGCCCCGAAATGTCTTAATCCGGCCCTGCCTACATGTACCTCGAGGCTTTATTTAACATTTTTTTTGTGTGTTGCAAAACGTTTTAAGGTCGTTGTCTTTGACTTTCGCCATTACATAATCCCTGTTTTAAATCAATACGTCGGCAAACAAACCAACTAATATACTTTAATGGGAATTGTAATAGCTATGCCCATCATCAAGCATGTGCTGTGATAAAACTTTACCACATATAACAAAATAGGTTCCATGAGGGATGAGTAAACTTCAAGACAGACAGACAGACATACCTTTGGTAGTGCCGCCACTTGATAAGCTGCTCGAGCTGGGTAAGAGCCTTCCTTAAAGTCTTGGTTTGAAATGGGAATTAAAAAGAAAACAAACAAAAAATGTATCTCACAATTTTCGCAAAAAAAAACCAAATAAACAAATCAATTACCACACATACTTTTAACTAATTCATATTGCATGTATAAGCTACCATTTACAAAATGAATACCCCCCTAAAAATTCAGCATGTATAGCCTAAGATACAGGGAAATAACTTGGATTTATGGACAGAAATCTTCTTTTCCACGCTACAGCAGCTAAAAGGAGATCCTAATAACACATACACCAGTTTTATCATTCTCCAGTATTCAAAACACAAAAACAACAGGATCAACAAGAGAGATCCATTGCCTATAGACTGTTGCACAATTTAATAGATATTATTGGCCTATCCCGACACTGATGGTGAAAAAAATGAACTTATAAATTTAAAGATTCCAATGAGTAATAGCTGCAGTATGCTGCCTTTTCATTCAAATTACGCCTAACATACAAAACATCATTGAAATCGGTTCAGATAGGGTGCCATCTCCATTCCATTTTAAGCGAAGGCCTCCACCATTACATGTTGATGTATAGAAGCGGGAGCGTGACTGCTGGGGAGGGGGACGGCAGTTCCCCAAGGGGTGAACTCCCGTTTCGCCAAATCCCGTTTCGCCAAAAAAAAAAGCAGATTAACAGTATTGCCCTCAGGGGCCAGTCCCGTTTCGCATTTGACAAAATTTTACGAACACGAAATTTAATACGGTATTATTTCTATCAAGAATTCATAGGGTTTGTTTCTATGTAATGGGGCTTTAAAAGGCAAACATTTAACAGAGACAAGCAGTGGTAGAATAGGCTCAGTTGATTTATTAGCGTTTTGAAAACTTGCAATACAGACGGAAAAATGTGCGCTTTAAATATAATTGTTTAGAATGCTTGGGCGTCACTACATCAATGCCAAGGTTCTCTTTTAAGAATAGTTAGTTATACGCGTGATGGTTAACTTTTACCAAACGGGAATTCCCTTTTCTCAGAATTAGAATAGTATTCAAAAATTTAACATTGCAAAAGAGTTAAAGAGGCATGCCTAATTGTTGGTAATTTTTTTATTAGTTGTGGTTTCTGATGTTATGTGTTTGGCCGCAGCGAGCGTGGCAGTGCGAGCGAGGCACGTAATTTGAAACAAATTATTTAGCAAAATGGGATTCTACAATTTGGGCGTTTGTCTATAAATGTCTGACCATTATTATGTTATAAATGTTCGTGTTTAAATGCTCTAAATGTTTCGCGTGGCTAAAATTTCGTAAACGATATTTGGCGAAATGGGATTTGGCGAAACGGGACTGGCCCCTGAGGCAAAAGCTGTTAATCTGATTTCTTTTTGGCGAAACGGGATTTGGCGAAACGGGTCATAACCCCCCAAGGTGGGTGGGGAGGGTTGGGAGGGGGAAGCAGTTGCACCTACATTGTTTATCCTTCCTTCTCTAACTCACTCCCATCTCAATCCATCCCTGCCTTTCCCTCCCGCCGTTACTGTTTCAGTTTTTCCTTCCTCTTCCTCCCTCTTTATTTTTGTACTGAATCCACGACTTTTTTTTTTTTTTTTTTACCCCGGCCGTTTCATTTTTATTTTCAACTACGGGAAAACTTTTCGTTGATTGATAATGCGTTTGCAAGTTTCTCGTGAACCTGAATTGTTGATCCTCAAAACTGTTGCATTCGTTGTTTATTTTAAAATACTCATTATTCATTATGGGTGGTGCACTTCACCCCAGTGTACCTGTGGTACAGGAGATGAGACGGTTAGGCACTTTTTATTCTCTTGTCCCCTCTGGGTTGCTCAGTGTCGTCTGCCCCTGAGTAACACGAGTGAGCCCATGGCTGAGGCCCTAAGTGTGCCACCACACTTGACGGATAGTAGAGACTCTTCTCGAACAGTACTTGGATTTTGTCGGGCAACTGGCCGTTTCTCGTAAGGTTTGTCTCCGTAAGGTTTTGTCTCCGTTCTTCCTTTAATGTCCGGACATCCAGGCACTAGGTTGAGGCTGTTGGTCTGTAGTGGTACCTGTTTCGTTGTTGTTGTTCCTGTTTAGTTTTAGTAGTTAGAAGTTAAGTTTAGTATTGAGCTGATGACGCACTGGGTCGTATTGCTCACAATAAATCAATCATTATTCAAAGTGAAATCCACGCTATTACAATTAACGCACACCCAAAAACTAGTTCTAACAATTAATTTTTAACAACTGGCTTCTAACAATTTCCGATTGATTTCCATAATTTCCTGCCCAAAACATGCCAGATTTTCGATCTGGAAAAAAAAAAGACACACTCCCGGTTATACATGGTCAGCATAAAAGATTTCACCAAATTCGGTTCAGTAGTTTTGGCGTGAAAATGTAGCAAAGAAATCCCAACGATTCACTGCACAATACCATTTACCAGTAATTAACTTTCAATGTGAATTTCTGAAATCATATGCTATAAAATAGAAACGAAGTAAACTAATCGACATCCAAATAAATAAGCGACTGCAGCGACTCCCTTGTCGCAATCGGTCTCGCCACATCCATTGTTGATGCGCACACCTCTGTCACGCACTGCAACAGCTATTATATAATCTAAAAGCAGTTAACCATCACAACTGCCGGTTAAAAATGTGTTAGCTTTAAAGCCTATTTTACATTTTAGGCGTAATTATTAACCTTTAGACCTAATTTCTACCTGCAGTTTTAAATTTTGCATTTACCTATTCATTTTTGCAACATGGTGCACCTCCAGGCACATAGTTACAGTGTTACAACGTCATGCACAATGTATATAGATCAGTGGAAGGACCTGACTGGAGAGACGCAATGTAGAGACGGAGTCATAGTGTTGTGGATGAAGCCAGCAGCGACTCGTAGCAACTTGACGTTGCCATGGTAACGTAGATATTAAGACTAATTTTCAGTTTCTAGGCCTAATTTTTTTAACTGCAGTTTTAATTTTGTTAAGTAGCAGATAGGCCTAATGGAGAATTTGGTTCGACGGCAAGCCTATCCATTCATGCAACAATGCGACGACACTTTTAACCTAAACGAAGCTAAAATCCTTTGGTTTTATGCTGCGCGTTATTCTTATGATTTTAATTCGACGATCAAATGTTATTATTTCATTTAGTTACGTCGAGGAGGTCTATCAGCTATAAGAAACCAACGATGTTTTAAAACTACTTTTGACACTGAATCTAACATTGTAAACCGTGGTCGTCTCTAACTGGTACCATTGCGAAGTTGAAAAAAGCGACGGACGGACGGACAAAGTCGTTGCAATAGTCTTCGCAGCCGGTCGGCTGTACAGAAGACTAAAAGCGAAGGCTGCTTGCCTAAAAAATAATGAATGTGATGGTTTATAACGTTATCAAAGCGCGGTCCACGCACAAATGGATGGATGGATGCACATTAGCAGTCTAATCACACAGATGCACTATAGACTTCACTACAGATTATTACAGACTTTTTAATGCGCTAACTTGTAAGGAATTAAAACTTAAAATGTTACTTTAGTCGTCTCGCAAGTCGTATAGCAAAAATTGGAGTGCTTCCTAGGTATACTTACAACGTTTATAGATTTCGTTGACATCGTTGAAGTCTTTCAAATCGGCTAACAGCACAGTTGTTTTCACAACTGAAAAAAAAATGTAAAAACTTAAATCAATAAAAAAAATGTATTAATGATCTCAAAGTGCTGTTAATTGCACAGGAGCAAAAAACAAGAGGAAAAATCGCGCGTTAAAAGTGCGAGAAGGATTTATTAGGAATTAACATTTCATTGAAATTATATGACCAGGGTTCAAACCAAATGAAGAGAACCAGAGGATTTTCTATTGTGCCACCGTTTCCTTTACTCCAATATAGAAAATGTTAAAATGGATTTCTTCAGCTACACAAGAGCATCGATAGGGAAACACTGCTCTTCATTCACTACAAGTAGATGGTGGTGTTTTAACCATAAGGCCGCTAAAAATTAATTAAGTGGTTCTCAGGAGCGCACGCATGGTATTTTTTTCAGCGCATGATACGTTTTTTATGACATCGCGTAAAATAAAAAGTTGCCGATCACGCATCAGCACTCTCACCAAACATCTTCTGGAGCCGATGACCACGTCAGCTCTTTGCTCCGTTCGCATGATCTAAGGGTCGTTCAGAAGCATGTCGCAACTAAAAACTTGGATACAAAGAGTGGCCGTTATCAAAAGAGCAACTTTTACACGCCGTTCTTGGCATTAAACATAGTTATTGTAGTCCACAACAAAATGTCAACTACTGATTTCGTTCTGTTTGGTAAAAAAAAAAAAAAGCTATCTCCCGCATCTGTAAAATCATGAATAAAATGTTAAAATAAACTCCGCCTCCTCGCGTCAATTTTTTTAGTTTAGTACCACTCCCGAGAACCACTTATACCACGCGCCATGGCTGTTTGCTGTGACGTGCATATCACGTGACTGGGCTAGTCCAATCAGACGGCCAAACAGCCGTTGTTCTCGTTCGTCATTGGCTAACTCATGGTGACGTCACGGCAAACGGCCATTGCGCATGGTTTAATTCATTTTTAGCGGTCTAATATTTTTCACACATTTATTGTTTTTTTTTTTATCTTGGTGCTACTACTGAAGTGATACATTTCTTACCATATATCCGTTTCAGTTACTCTGTCTAGTACTGCAGATACGCTAAACCAGAGAGATCCTGTTTCTTCAACAAGGCCTTAATAGCAAATAGGTACTGGGAATCGGTCTGATGACCGGTTGAAGTCTTATCAGCTGAAAACTGGTTATGGCTTAATTACTAGTGGAGACCGTGATTCATAAAGTCCTCATTCATTTTACTATCTGACATAATACGAGTCAACGACCATACTATATACAGTAATTGCAAATAATAATACAAAAATAGACACAAGGGTGAAACTGTACGAATTTCAGTGGTCGAAAAACTTGTTGCATACCATAGAAAAAGTGTATGTAGTCACTCACTTACTTACCGGACTTAAAACTAGCTCCAGCAGCTGTTAAAATCTGATCCAAGTTTTCTAGGGCCTGGATAGTTCACAAAAAAAGTAGGGTAAATTACCAGTCGTATACAATTCATAAATGAAATATACACAAGTTAACCGAGAATAGAGCAATTACAATTTATAATTTGCTCTTGTATATTACAATAAGTCTTCTTAAACACTTGTAAATAAAAAAACGAATAATTAAAAAAAAATCCAATATTTTATACCATTAAAAAATATCGGCATATATATTTTGGGATCTTTTCTCCCTAGGGTCCGAGTAATCAGGTATCAGCAAGAACAGAATTTTTACCAGCGAATACACCTTAGCGCCGGTGCACACGTGCGGTACCGCATTTGCGGTTTGGTTTACATGCCATCTGTTGGGTACTGCGCACGTACCAGCGTCGACGCTGCGTTACCGCCCGCCGCTCGTGCGGTCGTTTTGCACCGCAATTTCCCCCGTCAACGCGGCGGTACCGAAGCGTTAAACAAAACGCAATTGCGTCTCTGAGTACCTTGGGTGACTTGAGCGGTGCACACGTCCGCCGTTTACCGCAAAAGCGTTACCGAAAATGGCGTCCAATTTCGAAGAATAGACATGGAATTGTTTATTGGGGGAGTAAAGAATTGTCCTGAAATATGAAAAGTTGCTGCAGGAATGATTGAAGATTCATTGGGAAGTAATTAAAGAACTTATCCAAATTTTTCAGTTAATCTGCAAAGGATGTATAACATTTCCCCTGGTACGTCTTAAATTAGTACATCAATGTTCCAAAATTCGTCGCATTGGTTTTAAAATATATGTTTTGTTCACGAGGTAGGCGAAAACAGTAATATTGTCTCATTGGTTTCAAACTACAATATTTTTTTACACGAGGTTAGGGCACCGAACGCGCACATACGTCACCGCAGCGTCAACGCACGTTAATAAAACGCACGTGTGCAATGATTGGCTGCGTCGCAGCAGCGTCGCCGCGCGTCCAAAGAACGCACGTGTGCACCGGCGCTTAATAATTTCTAACTGCAATTTCACCTATCAGGAGCCACGGAACGACAACCATCAACCAATCACGTCTATTTAAGACCGATAAAAAGAGCATTATTAAAAAGAGCATTATTAAAAAGAGCATTATTAAAAGAGCAAAGAGGGTTATTTTATCCGATTAAATGAACACCATCTTTCGAATAGCTCGGCTCACAGAGGTCTCAGGGACTTGTGGTTGGGCTTAAAATGCCACCACGTCATTGTTACTTTTGAATCAAATGTCTCCCTTGTTTCTGCCGTGTAACGAAGGACCACAGAACTCCATTTAGTGCGTCAAGCAAATTTCTAATCAAATATGACCCATCAGAATTATTGCTCGTCATAGCCTATAAAGCATGATGCGACTTTCCAGAGGTGCGCGACTATTCTTTGTTTACCATGATGATGAGAGACTGTTCAGCCAGAGAGCGAAAGCTCAAACACAGTAGACAGTCTCTCTTCCCCCAGAGTGCAAGAAAAAAAAACTAATAATAATTGAAAAGAACATCCCCTGACAATTAGACGTTAAGTCCACAAGACTATTAAAAATACACACGCATTCTCTGCTCGAAATTCAACGAGCGATACCATTTTTCACAGAAAACCAAACTTTCACAAAATTAAGCTCTATGAAATAGAACGGCACAAATTTGTCAGTTAATTTCCAAAAATTTTCTTTATTGGGCGATACTGCTGAAATTACGATTTTCTAATTATGGAATCGTGCAAAAATCCCTTCTTTGGACGTCGGATTGAAACCCACGACCGAACAAGATACGATAGAACTTTAAAAAAAAAAAACGGTTAATGGCAGAAACATGCTCAAAAATCATGAATTACGCCAAAAGGTGGAGGTAGCTTAAGAGGATTTAGGAAACAGACAAGGTTGTCAGGTTTTGTCTAGCTTTTTTATTCTGACTATAAATGAGATTTTTCTTTTTCTTTTTTTGTACACAGTGAAACCTCTTTTTAACGATGCCCAATGTCCTTGGAAGTAGATTGTTATATCAGATTTATCGTTATAAACCGGCACTTTTGCATGCATTGTTGCTGTTAGAGTCTGAAAAATAGCATTGTTATAACAGTTTTATTGTTCTAAGAGGTATTGTTATAATCAAGCCACACGCCAAGATAAATCGGTAACATCTAGATAAAATGTATATATGAGCATGGCGACCACTAGACACGTTGTGTCTTTATAGCTTAGGTAGTTTGACTGTTTTCAGCCATCTCAGGATAAATAACAATGCGACAGAAAAGGCTGAAACTTGTTTGATCGGGAGACTTTGGTCGCCTGACAACATAAAAATCACTGTTAGACACATAGCTTAACGTTTTTTTGTTGAAAAAACTACCTGAATAACGTTGATATTTGCCTAATTACTAGTTACTGGCTAACGCTATTTTTGTTTCACGAAAATAAATTCTTCCATGCGGTGAATAAAGCTGGTTCTTAGCTCATTTTATAGGTATTAATCTGTAGAAGTGCCCTTTTCATATGGACCATTCTAATTGGTCAAGTGGTTCAGGGGTTAGGGAGCTCCAAACGTCCAAATTGATTGTTTTACATTGTTTTGAACATTGTTATTATGCAACAATGCCAAACTGAACATTAAATAAATCATTACTAATATGAAATGCTATCATATAAAAAAGGTGACTGCTGTCCTCAAAATGTAACGAAAGCCAACAAAACAAAAAAAAAAGGAAATGGACCATAAAACTAGATTGGTGTTTCCATCTCATAATTACTAAGAAAAACAAATGGATTTCATCAATTTGGACCAAAAGAACTGATATCTACCCCAAAACAAAACTTGTTAAGGATTCCCGCCAAACTTTTCGGCCGTGTGAAGTCGTGATATCAAATGCCAAGCTCTTTCGCCAAGCTAACTCGACTTTTTTGCACTTTGTGCCCTTTGTATATCTGCATGTCTGTCTACAGGGTTCGTACCATTTCGACTTTATGTATTTCAAGCAGGGGCGGCGTTAGACCCGGGCCCGGGTAAAAATAACAGTGCCCGGATCCGTGCCCTGGTAAAAAAATTTATCACGTGTCAAGTCGTTTGTTGTTATAACGCTTTTCAACTGTTGAGCCGTCTGCTGCCCGGACAGCATTGACTACAGAAACATTGTTGTAGCTGGTTAAGTACTTCCTTTAAACATATTCAATCACATTTACAAACACAACATTTTATTAGTAACAGTGTAAACTTATAATAGTTAATCAAGAGCATTTTAACATTCTTACGAAAATTGTTATACTGGCTGTTTCTTGGGAAATTTCCCCAGTTTTCTGGTGTTTTCTGTTAGCTTGCCCGCTGGATTTTAAAACTGTTAAATTAACAGATACAGTAGCAAGTCTAGCAAGATACAGTAGTAATTTCAAATAAGTGGCACGGCAGTGATAAAACTGCTAATTTTAAACTGAACGGGGTTTTACGACCATATTCTTAGCACCCCAGGATCAGTGGCAGATCTACCTCCAGGAGAGATCACCCCTTTCCCCTTTAGCGGTCTCAAATGTCCCATGAATATTTTACTTACTTCATATAAAAAGGGAAGGTCTGTAAAGTTGCCATCTCTTGCTTGCTGACTTGACCGTAATTACCTAATGACTATAATTAGAGCTAATTATGGTGTTCGACTCGAACGATGAAAAGAAACATTGGCCAACTTTGGAATGCCGGGTTTTTGGTTATTGTTCCACGTGAGAGACACGTCCGTTCCTTTTACGGAAAGTGTTTCCATATTTTGTAGCGAGAACTGGCCCTTATATTGAAGATGGTTTGGCGCGAAGAGAAGTCTTTCCCAACAAGAACGCAACAAGGACAGAACTCTATGCACGAACTGTCTTGTTGGACAATTTCTCGATTCATGTGCGGATTGTTAAATGTTTATTTTTGTAAAATGCGTTATGTCTAAGGAGAAAGTAAAGAAGTTTAAATTTAACAAGTCTGCAGTGAACCCTTGAAATTACATTGGTGGCAGCGGTGTAGCCGTACTTTCACGTCGAGGAAGCAGCTGGATTTCATGACGATTTGTTCGAGTTTCAACGGTCAGGGTGCTGTCTTTGTGTCTACATTGGCAGTGGTGAAGCAAATTGCGTCTGCATCAAGTGTAAAGTAAATACATTGGTGACAGCGGTCAAGCTGGGCGTACACGTCGAAGAAACCGGCAGTTTGGGCTTACATCCGGACTTTCACGTTAAAGGGACACAGCTGCATCGAAAGTCGGCGGTAATGTCAACTTAGATGGTAGTGGTGAGCTTCTCCAACTCCGTGGGTTTACTTTCCATGGCAGAATTTCGACTTTGGCGGCAACCAGCGTGGGAGGAAGATTAAATGGGCTTCCTGCTGTTCAAGAAAGACGAGTCAAGAGACGGAAAAGCTGAGCTGGCAGACAAGATTGCGACTGGACGAGGGACGGAAAACATTCCGATCAGCGAGAGTGGGCGGTAATGCTGCACTTCGTCGTGTGAGAAGGAAGATTTCGGCGAATTCCGGTAATGGAAGAAGCGAATTAGGGTTTGAAGTCATCGTCAGTGCAAGCCTGGGTTTGTCAGTTTGGATGTAGAAGTCGTCTTGGCAGCGTCTCCACAACGCGGCAACAGGTGAGCTGTGGCAAACTTTTTTTACACCTTGGTATTAGGGCGTTTGGCAAAAAAGTGTTGTTTAAAGCTTGCGGGAACTGTTGTGCGTGTTGGTGCTATTTTTTTGATTGTTGGTTGTTTAGGTAATTAAGTAATTTTACAATGGAGTTGCTTAGTGATAAAACTGTAGTTGATTTGAAAGCTGTGTGCGAGGAATTAGGGTTACATGCGCCTAGAAAAAAAAATGAAATTCTGGCTATGTTTAAAGGTGGGTTGGAGGGAGGAGCTTTGTTGGTGGATGATCTTGAAGAAGCAGTTAAAACTGTAGAGGAGGCTAAAAGGGTAATAGAGAGGGAATTAAGGGAAAGGCAAGATGAAAAGGAAAGGCGAATTTTAGAAGCTGAATTAGAGAGGGAAAGGTTAAGTGTAAGAAAAGAAGAATTAAAAAGGGAGGAGGCTTTAAGAGAGAGGGAGGACGAATTAGCAAGGGAAAAATTAGCAAGGGAAAAAGAATTAAAAGAGAGGGAGGACGAATTAGCAAGGGAAAAATTAGCAAGGGAAAAAGAATTAAGAGAGAGGGAGGACGAAATTGAAAGAGAAAAATTTGCAAGGGAGGCAGAGCTAGAACGAGAGAGGTGGGAACGGGAAGATAGATTAACGAGGGAGAAACAGGAGCATGAGCTGCGTATAAATGAAAATGCTAGGCAGCATAATGATGAAATGCAGGCAAGAGAGTTGTCCTTTAAGCAAGAACAATTAAGGGTAAAAACAGAGTCTGTACAACAAGAAAAACGTTACGACATGTCGAAGTTGTGCCAACCCTTCAGGGAGAAGGAAGACAACATATTAGTTTTCTTGTCTGGTTTTACTAGAATTTGTGATAGGATGGGCTTTAACAAAGAAGAGTGGCCTTTCAGATTGTTATCTTTGTTAACAGGGAAAGCGCGGGAAACGCTCATGCGTCTTTCTGATGATGACTTTGCAAAGTTTGATCTGTGTGTGAAAGCTCTTAAAGTAAGATTTAATGTTACAGAGCAGTGTTTACATAACCAGTTTAGGTCAGCAAAAAAAACTGATAAACAAACGTACTTAGATTTTGCTCACACTTTGACAACACTGGGTACTGAATGGGTTAAGGAACTTGATTGTGGGGATTCTTTCCAAAAATTGTTCCAGCAGGTATTAATAGAGGACTTTTTGAATAAGGTACCAAGTCCGATAAGAGTATGGCTTATTGATAAGGGTAAACAAGAGTCTGTTTTGAACTTAGCTTCGCTTGCAGACGATTACTGCGCTAATCGCCAAGAAGCAGTTCTAAGACAGGGGAGTGGTTCTGACAACGGAAAAGGCCGACCACAGGGCGGAAATAATTACCGTGGAGGAGGTAACAATGGTAATGGTTATGGCAGGTATCGGAATGGTAATGGTTATCAAGGTAGTCAAGGTAACAGAAACAATGGAGGCAACCAAGGGAATGGTACTAGTAACTATGGGAACAGTAACAATGGTAATGGTAACAATAGCAATAGTACTAGAAATGGTTCAGGTAATAATGGTACGAGCAATGGTAATACAGCTTCGGCTTACAATGCGCAAGCAAGGCCGCAAGCTAACGACAATAATCAGTCTAGTAGGAGAGCGCCTTTAAAGGCGGACGAGCCACGTAAGTGCTACATTTGTAGCTCGAGCTCGCATTTGAAAAGGGATTGTCCCAACAATGGTACCAAAGCCTCGGTGGGAAATGTATGTACTCAATTGCCTAGTGTACACAGTGGAAAGGAGGTTAGCTCTTTTAAAGGTAAAAGTGGTACACACTCGGAAAGCCAGTTATGTAAGAAATGCACAATTAATGGAAAGCCTGGTAGTTATTTGCTGAGATACAGGTGCATTTATGGATGTGGTTACAAGTAAAATAGTAGAGCCTAGTTCGTTCACTGGGAAAAGAGTTGTTTTGTCGTCAGTTGTAAGTCAAAACGTGACAGACTTTCCTGTGGCAAAGGTAAAGTTGGCTACAGAAGATGGCTACATTATGCTGGAATGCGGTGTGTCGCCATTTTTTAAGGACGAAGCGTACGACTTTCTGCTCAGCCATAAGTCCTACGAAAAGCTACAGAAAATTGAAACAAAGGTAAACAAAACACGGACTGCGATAGCTAGGTCGAAGACGGGTATCAATGGAAAGAAAAGTAACGAAAAGCAGGCTGCAGATCAGTTTATTGATGGTGATGTATTGGATGGTCTTTTTAAAGTTGAAGATGAGGAAACGGAGGAAAGTGTTCGAAATGTTGCAAGTGAAAATATGGTAATTGCTGAAAGCAGTGAAATTGGTGTCAAGGTCGAAGATAAGGGACTTGCACAAAATGATACAGTTGTCCAGTCACAACACGTTTTAGTCAATAAACAAGCTAGTGTTGTGGCCGCCTCTGTAAGGAGTACGGAAATTAGTAAAAAGGTTGTAAGGAATGGTAATGTAGGTTTGTTGGCAGCAGGAATTCAAGACTTGTTAGCTGTTAAAGCTGAAGTTTTAAAGCAAGGGCAGGTGCTTGATCTGGGATGTCGAGTGGCAACTGACATTGAAGGTACATCTTTTTTTTGGAAGGATGATGACTTAAGTAAGAAATGGTCGGCAGCAAATGGCACCAAAATGTGTGACCAGGTAGTGGTACCAAAAATGCTTATGGAGCAACTGGTAAGGATGGCACATGTTAATGCCTATTTTGGGCACATGGCCACGGCAACGAACATTGCCAGGTTGCAAGAAGTATTGCATGGGCCAAGAATGTGTGCACGATGTAAAAATTGGATAGAGTGGTGTGAAATCTGTAAGAAATATAGAAAA
>JAHWFP010156036.1:0-14150 GCA_023313725.1 Lithobius niger
TCTGAAAATTTATTTTATCTTTAAATTTTGTTAAGAGGTACGTTGTCAGGGCAACCTCACTCAAAGAAACTGTCAGCTTTTCCCATTTCGGATCCTTACACCTAAATTTTAAGTGCCAATGTTTATTTTCCCTGTCAATATCAACGCCTTCATTTGTGGAAGGATATTTACAGAGATTATACGACACGTAATTAATATTCATTAGGAATATCTATGGGAGTTTAGTGGTTCCTGGCTATCTCTAAGTTTTCACGAAACATTTTTCTTTAAAAAAGTTTGTCTGTCTACCCCTGGGAGATAATGGATAGCCCTGTTTAAACGGTTGTTGGGTATAAGCCATAAAACCTTCCAGCGTTGTATTTTTTTTTTATGTGTAAGTTATGGGGCCTACCTCAAAACCCTTCTGTGTTTAAAGTTTCATATGTAAACAAGTTACTTGGTAACCTCAAACCATTCTCGTGGTAGTCTGTTAACTTTATATAGAGCTTATAGTTGCGCATGCGCTTGTAGTACCCTCTATTCCGATCCTTATCGCAAGCTAGGTCCTGAGGTGAGCGCCCAGGGGTATTTTCTCGAGGTTTTCCCAGATAGAAAAAATAACTTTCTGTGAACGGCTGACTGGTTAGAGCATTAAATGTTGCGATTATATCATTTGAACGTTAACAGCTACAAAACCCTTAAAACTGTAACTTATGGTCAAAAACCAAAACTAGTGTCAAATTTTATTAAATGTCGTTGCTCCAATTTTCTGTGTGCTTTGTACGATATTCCTGCACGACGCAGCATGGACAAGCACTCAGTTAATTTTTGCAATTTAGTGTTTTTTCTTTATCAAATGTAAATTCTTACTCAAGTTAATTTGGCTGCAAAAACGTCAGTCCCCCAAAAACACAAAATGGCATTTTAATTTTTGTAAATGTAGTGTTTATATTACTTTGTATTCAATCCAGAGCTAGGACTAAGTAGCTCAAAACCTTAGACTTCTCATTTTTTGGTAAAATGGAAGAGATTGCTTGAATTGTGAACTTTCATGCAAATTTTGATTACATGGCTTGGCGACTTAAGTTTTGAGCATTCCTGTGTGCACTAACTTTTTTTTTCCAGCTTTTACTTTGAGTTCAACAGGATCCCCAATTAAAATCTCCTGTGTGGGGGCGTGTAAAGGCTGTGGGCCAAAAATCTTGATTGGTTAGAATACCCGGCACCAAAGATCAAAACCTTGGAGAACCATTTTTTTCTTAGCGCTCGATAGCGCTAGATAGGCCTATTCCCAAAGCCTTCAACTTTAACTAAGTGTAACTCCCTGGAAAATGGACAGAAACGATCCCTGTTTTCAACTCTTAATAGCCACGAACTCTATCTTCAACTCTGCGAAAACAGAACATTAAAATTCTTCCACTACAATTAACTACAGCATTTTGAAAGACGCTCCAAACTGAGCGCACTGCACGCAAACCTCCGATCGCCATTTTCCGAAAAACTTGTACATTTGTAATTAATTATTTTTCCCAGGCATAAAGCCGACTAGCTTAGTGTTGTTCTAGGAGGGGCTGTCAATTGGCACTCAACCTCATAAATGTACTGAGGACCCGCACTCTACGTTTTTATTTTGAACATCAATACCGGTTTTGGTTTGTTATGAAAACTTCGATTTCACTGCTGTTATTATCTGCGGCTGCAATAATACTGTAAACCAAAATGCGTTTTAGCATCTACACACAAGCTGGTTTATTTAATCCTTTGCTTAGTGCTTTTAAAGCAATTATTATTAACGTAACTTCTTCCCTTGAACTCTATCTTGTCCAAAAGGGCATTTTTTTTTACTATAAAATATTAGCGGACACCTTCTCCAGAAAGTTTTATCTTGTATTTATTTCAGGGCTCCGACCATAGTAACCTCATCCGAATGTGTATAAAGCTTTTTCCTACTATTAATCAAGCAGTAGATCAGTAATCATCCATCTAGTAAACTTTAATAATGATTTGAATAACAAACTGCGTTTCCCCCCCACCCCCTAAAATATTGCGATGCCTAACATAGTAGTTTATTTTTATAGGCCTATTATCACGTTGTTTATGAGTTTTAAACTCGCGGCACTTTCATGCAAGGCCTCTAATTGTTACCAAAGCTGTTAAAATTCCTTTGTTGACTCAACTCCGTTTATACCCAAGCAGTAATAACACTGAGAGCGCCCAAGCTACCCTGCCCGTCCGCGCTGTCATGGCCGACTTCCGATAGTGCCAGCTTGGCCGGTTTGGGTCAGTCTCTCCTCGTCCAAGAGTCACCTCTCTACCCCGCTCTGGGGAAGGGGAGGGAACCCGCCGTCGCTCTCCTACGGGTCCGCGCTAACCCTCTACCTGGCTGCCAGGCAGCTGGTATAAAACAGACCTGCAAGCCTGCCTCCCGAGCATTGCTCACTGATCTCAAAGGCTAGAGGTTGCTACGGCGGTCGGAGTGGAGATGTCCCCCAGGGTCCGAATGTTGCCATGCCGGGCAAGGTAGAGTTCGTTGGTAACTAGTTTATTTCTTTTGAAAGTATT
The DNA here is from genome assembly GCA_023313725.1 of Lithobius niger. NCBI lineage: Eukaryota > Metazoa > Arthropoda > Chilopoda > Lithobiomorpha > Lithobiidae > Lithobius > Lithobius niger. The sequence goes on from JAHWFP010156036.1 coordinate 2,542, forward strand.
CTTTTGGACATTATTTCTAAATTTGTAGTTCATAAACTTAACTTCTAACTTTGAAAATGATTATGGGTAGTTAACCGCCATCGGCATTTCTGGCCTAGAACTTCCATAACTTAAGGATTTAAGGTCCCCTTCCTAAAAACCTGCTTTTTTTCGTATTTATGTTGAACTCAGTGTTCTTCTAAATAATCTAAATGGTATTATCGTAGAGCTTAGACGTCTTTTGGGTTGTGTACCAGGTTTACCATTTAAGAGTTAGTTTGATCTTTTGCAGTGGCTTTAGAAACATAACTTAGACTATTTTACAAATGTAAGGTGCATTCTGTAACTTAGAGAGTCCGGTGACTCAACCAACTGTTTCTTTTCGAAATTATAATGTAGCGTGAACTTTTAACTTGTTCAAATCCGATTTTATTGTAAATCGTCGTGTGCTTTTAATTCAAAGCTTTCAAAGAATATTTTTGTAACCTATACTGTTCAAATGTAGTGTAAAAAGTTAACATGTCTTATTAAAAAACCCAGCGTTGTTTTAAACGACAGTCGGAATTCGTGTAGATTTAATTGCATGAGTAAATAAATAAAACCCATTTTTATTTTAACTCCAAGCCTGCAATTAAACACCCATCGTGGTGGCAGTGAAACCGTAGATAGATAGTATCATAAAACTTAGATAGGACAAGGACGCGCCCCTCCTAACCGTGCAGTAGACACTGCAGTGCTGTATATTCCGCAAAAGTCAAAACAGTCACCATGGATATTATCTACAAAATCGCCAGTACACCAGATGTCTGTTCCTATCTGAAAAGCACCTAACGTGACAGGTAGCGCTGCTACATTTGCTGTGTGTAAAATGGATTCAGTCAAGCAAAAACACTATGCCTTTATTCTCGGTAATAACAAATTTAGTTTATTAGACGTCCTCCTTCCAATATCTAACATAATTCAAAGTTAAAACTAATTTATAATCATCACCAACCTTCAAAATGACAACGCCATTCATGTAATAGCAGGCCACCAAAAAAACTTCGTTTTGCAACGAACAGCTTTTTTTTCTTGAGCGCACCCAAACGTTAAAAAGACCTCGGTCTTTAACCCTCAGCTAAATTTTTTATAATGGACTAAAACGGCCCATATTGGAACCATTTAATAGCCCGACACATTATCTAAGTCTTCGGGAAGCCCGATCTCAAGATTTCCATACAGAACTTTCACAATCGCCATTTGAAAACAACTCCAAAACTACCGCAGCGCTCCTTCATCATGGCCGCCATTATTAAACCACTTGTATCTTGTATTTTATTTTTACTCACTATTATTTAAGGGCAAAAAGCCCAAAGACCCTAGCTTAGTTGTGAATTAGTAGGGGCTTCCATTTATGGTTTTTAACCTCACATACATGTGGATACAGACAACATTTGAAGTGTGATATTTTTTATTATGTTGAACAGCTGCAACTTCTATGAAAAATTTCCACAACGATCGTTACCTGTCTTTTAACTTTAAAGTTAAGCATCCAAATTAACTTAATGCGTTATAGCATTCACTAAGCTAGTTTATTTTATCCATTTTATACTTTATTAATATTCTTTTGCCCCCAAAAAACGCTACCATTAGTCCGAACTAATTCGACATCTGCAATCACCGGACACGAATTTTAGTGTATATATGTTTGTCTTAAATCTCTACCAAAACCCGACTGAACCTATCCGAATGTTTGTACTAGCTTGCCCTTCAATTAAAAACAGTATATCTTAAAAAGACGTTCCCAAAGCCAACCCAAAGTCAGTCTGTGCATTGAAACTTAGTCCCCCCCCCCAACCTAGTTGTGGTGTGTAACACTGCAGTTTTGTTAAAGCGTATTTAATATAATATTAATGCTTTATGCATTACCCAAACCAAAGTATTATGCTTTAACCAGAGCCTATTCACGATGTGCGTATGTAAATAAACAATCCATAGTCCATTTCCCAAAGTAAAGGCCTTTCACAAAGTTCAAGAGTTGTAAACTTAATTTGGCCTATCTCTCGTCCATCTTTACTCCTTCAAACGGTTCTGCACAAAATCCTTTGCCAAGCCGACTTATCCTCCCACTTTCTATTGTTCTCCTGGCTCTCAGCCAATCCGACCCCCGCAGCTCTCCTGCCTGTCCGCGCGAACTTCCGGTCCCCAGCATAAAAACCCCCCAGCTCAAAGCATCCACAGCATAGCTCACAGATCTCTCAAGCTAGAAGGGTCACGCCGGTCGGGAGTGGAGATGTCACATCCATGGTTGCCATGCCGGGTAGAATGGTAGTGGTTGTAAGTAACTAGTTGGACTTTATGTTTAGGATCCCCCAATTCTAAATTCATAGTCTAATTTAAACTAACCTCTAGCTTGGAGTCTTTATGGTTGGTAAGCCTAAACGGCATTGCTGGTCTTTACCTCCATAATGTTAGAGTAGGCATCTCTTTCTAAAAAGCCAGTTTCATTCTTTGTTCATTTTTTTAAAGTGTAAACAAAGGGACGGTTTGATCCTCGTGGATTCAGGGAAACAAAACTGTTGGACGATTTGAAAAATAGTTGTCAAATATAGTTGTAACTTAGCGGACGCGGTTCAGCTTGCTGGGTATTCCTGGCTTGGAACCCAAGATAAAAATGCGTTTTCTAATCTAAATTAAGAGTGTTTATGAATCAACTTCGTTGTTCTTGTAATAAGTCAATTTTCCAAAAGTGTAAATTCTGTTTAAATTATTTTTTTCAAACTTGTCAAAAGCAAACTAGTGAACTGTAAAAAGTGTTTATTTTCATTTTTCTGATGTTTTAAAATAAAAACCCAGAGTTTTAAACTACAGGTTCGTTCCCTAGTGGATTAATTGTTTTAAGTGTAAATTATTATGTAGCCCATTTTAGCTTTATACTTCGTTTAAACAGTCAAATAATTTCCACCGTAGGTGGCAGTGAAATTACCGGTAGCATTAAGGTTAGGCCTATAGTTAGGACTCCGACGCTCCATCCCCTGTACCGGGACTGTAGCCCATGCTATGTTTATTGACGTGAAAAGTCGTAATAATCACCAAAACTTGATGCTAAACAATACTCGTCAACCAATGATGTCGGGGGCGCTATAAGCACCTCAGCCGTCGTAGCGTCCGCCGCTACATTCACGACCGGGACGCAAATAACTTTTTTTTACAAGGTTTTACCGGATCTCAGGCGTCAGCCGCATCATGTTTTTGGCTGTCCAGAAAATGATTTTTTTTCCGCGGTCATTCCGGATCTCTAGCGTCAGCTAGATCACGTTTTTGGAAATTTGCGTCAATGCAAAATGTGCTTCACGGTCGTGAATCACATTGTTGTTGTGAAGGTTGGTGGTGCTTATAAATTAGTTTTAACTTTGAATTATGATAGATATTGCAAGGTGGGTGATATAATAAACCAAATTTGGAAATAAATGAGAATAAAGGCATTGTGTTTTTGCTAAACTGAATTCAGATCGTGCACGTCAATAATCGATCGCATAGGTATAATCTTGGTTATGAGCTTGATCCGTTCATGTTACCGAAAATTTGTATGTGTAGGAATTAGTTTTAGCTGCGAATTATTTTTAATTTTGGAGGAGAAACTATAAAATAACCTAACTTTATGAATAAATAAGAACAAAGACATTGTGCTAGATTGAATCCAGACAACGTACGAAAATGACTACATTATCGCCTACTTTTCCGTGATGGAAAACTCTCTCCCTGGATGGAAGTTAGTAAAGAAAATAGATAATAGTTGTTTTTAATGCCCACCTCCTGTAACGGCGGACGCTACGACGGCTCAGGTGCTTGTAGCGCCTCCGGTTTCCTGGTTTGACACGGAGATTCAGCTTAAGGTGTTGCGGTGATTATTGCGACTTTTACGGCATAAGCACAGCAAGGGCTACTGTCCCAGCATGGGGGATGGAGCGCAGGGTCCTAAATTAAAGGGGCCTAACCTTAATACTGCTGGTATTTCACTGCCACCAGCGATGGAAATTTAACCGTTTATCAAGAGCTAAACTAAAAGTGGTTTACATATTTATTTACACTTAAACAGTTAATCGACTAGCAAACGAACTGAAGTTAAAAACTCCTGGTTTTTATTTTAAACAACAGAGAATGAATATAACACTTTACATTATGTTTGCCCGAGAGCTTTTGAAACAAACTTTTTTAAAAAGCACTAGTTTGAATTTACATTGTAGCAATTCACACGATTTTATAACAAAACGACACTTGTGTTTTGAATGAACAATCAATTAAGTTTTTCGACTAGAAAACGCAATACTGAACGCTTCGCAGAGTCGTCCGCAAGATTGAACAGCCTCGGCTGGTGACAATCTATCAAACAGTATGTTTCAAACACGCATGAAAGATCAACCGTTTCACAGTTTTGTTTCTAAGTGATAAAACAGAGCCTTAAACCTCCCAGAGTTGCTGTTTACAAGTCAACTCCTCAAATTATAAAAGCCTCGGCTACTTATAAAGTCCGTCTGGAGAGAATAACCAATGAATCCCACACAAAAATCAAACCGTCAGTTATTTGAATTAATGTTTAAAACAAATAAGAAAGATTTTGGTTTTTAGTAAGAGAACCACTCTGACGTTATGGGGTGAGAAACCTAAGATGCCGCTACAGGCGTCACCACCATAATATTCCCTAGCTAGAGAGAGTTTGAGTTACAATTAAACTAAAATTTAGACTTGGGGGTTCCTAAATTAAATTTTCAAAAGCTAACAACAAACATACGAACCACTGCCATTTTGCCCGGCATGGCATCCCACGGACATGGCGTCTCCACTCCCGACTGGCGTGACCCTTCTCTAGCTTGAGATCTGTGAGCTGTGCTAACTATGCATTCTGTCCATTAACAAAAAAAACGGCCAGATGTGCCTCGGCGAGGCCTTTTGGATGCCTCAAGAAAAAAAGTTTCAATTTTCTTGAAAAACAGGCGTTTTTTCGGTGGCGCTCGTTTACACTCCCAATTTTAGACAAAATTTTGAAGGGACAATAACGCTTACTCCAACTTGAAGTTTAAGATTGCTTCTGTACTGCGAATTTTCGGCAGGATTTACTATAGTTTGTCAACTACGTCTTCACATTCATCAGGCTCTGGGTGATAAACACACTAACGTAACATCACTAGGATTTGAAAAAACGTTTAGTGGGGCCAACTGCCAGTCACGTTGACAGTGGCTCCCTCTTTCTCCTTCTTTAGGTGGTGGTGGAGGGAGGTAGGCTTTCCACATGTAAGAGAAACCAGAGGTGAGCTCTGGTGTGGTAATATTGGCTATTCCTTTATGTGCGGGTTCTTGGATATTAATGAGTTTCACATGATTGTTTCGGAGAAACTGAATAGCAAGGCATTCTAGGGCTCGTAGGTGTGGCTCGAAGTGTGTGTTTGATTTGAGTATCATTTTGGTTTTTTCCCAAGCTATTTCATGATGGAGGCGGTGATGGTGGGCCGCAATGCCTTTTATTTTTACTTTTTTATTCTCGACATCCGTCATGTGCTCTTCAACCCGTTTGCTCATCTGTCGGATGTCGAGAATAAAAAAGTCAAAGAAAATGGCATTGCGGCCCACCATCCGCCTCCATCATGAAATATCTCATGAATATCCAAAAACCCGCACATAACGTAATAGCCAATATTACCACACCAGAACTCACCTCTGGTTTCTCTTACATGTGGAAAGCCTACCTCCCTCCACCACAGAAGGAGAAGAGAGGGAGCCAGCCACTGTCAACGTGACTGGCAGTTGGCCCCACTAAACGTTTTTTTCAAATCCTAGTGATGTTACGTTAGTGTGCTTATCACTCAGAGCCTGATGAAGGCGGAAGACTTAGTTGAAAAACTATAGTGAATCCTGCCGAAAATTCACAGTACTGAAGCAATCTGAAACTTCAAGTTGGCATAAGCGTTATTGTCTCTTCAAAATTCGTAAGTCAAGCCAAGTAAAATGAGCCTGTCGGCATTCAGAATTTAGACAAAATAATTTTACAAACCCATGGGTGTTTAATACACGATTTACGGTACTATTTAAACTCAGGTTAGCTATTAAAACACTCCCACCGTGGTGGCAGTGTTACCCAGTTTACTATTACTAGTTAGACCTATTAATTAGAACAATGACTCTCTATTCCCCCATGCCAAGTCAGTAGTTCAAGTGCTATTTACCGCAAAAGTAAAAACAGCTACCCAGAAGTAGAAGTTTTAAACTCAACCAAAGTCAACCAGATGTCGGCGATGTTACAAGCACCTCTCCTGTCGTAGCGTCTGCCGCCATAATTTTTGTTTCTATTGCCTATAGAAAATATACATTACTTGAAGTTTTCCCACCCTCCTCCCCTCTGTCGCCACGGGCACGCTATATAGAGGGAAAAAAGATGGAATTACAGGCGCCGTCTCGACTTGTATATCAAGGAGGCTGCGCAGATCAGATGCGCAGTAGGTAGCGACGCTGGCGACCCTCCAAAGTTTTTAATCTCTAGATGAAACAGCATAGGTGAAGGAGAATGCTAAAATATCAGGTAATGGATATTTTCAATGGTCAATAGAGACAAAAATCAACCAGGTGCCCCTGGTATTTTGATGTTTATTTGAAATTAACGTTAAAACCAAAAATGGCCATGTTAACCAAAATCATTGAGAGCATGTAAAATAAGGATCTTAAGAAAGCCTGTTTGAATTTAGGCTTAACAGTAAGCGAAAAACGTCATGAGTCTTTGAGAGGGAAAATCTAAATCCCTAACAACTAACCCGAATTTACTTGAAATAAGTGACGTTCATTTGAACCTTACAAATCTTGTGTGGTTTCCCTTTCATTTACAATAGATTTACAATAGATTTACACAGCTGCAACAGGACAGATCCGCTCGTCGGATGCGTATTTTCCTTTACGTGGAAAAAGATTCCATAACCCCACAGATAATCCTGTTTTCCTTCAAAGGCCGTGGTCTGGATCTGTAAGGTCATCAGCCGTGCTTACGACATCATCCCAAATCACTTAGATCCAAAACGGTGCAAGCACACAAATTTAGAACTTTAGCGTTGTCCTGGGCATTCACCTCTGGGATGAGATTATGTCAGCTTGCGCATGGCGTAATAAGACCACTTTCGTCAGCCAACATCTTGAGAAATTTCTGTGCAGTGTGGGTGGTTCAAGTATGGCTGAAAGTGTGATGGCTGGCAGTACTGTGGGCAGAAAGTGATTCGTTCTTCTGCTTAATGAAGTGAAGAGACTGGTAGTTTACGTCAGGTGGATGGATACATTCATATTTTTGAGTTGACATTGTTTGTATCATCTGTGTATTTTAGTACTGGGTTTGGCGCAACCCACCTTCTATTGGACAAAGTCGGCCAATAAGTAACGGGATGTATTTTCGGATTGAAGTGAAAATGCAATTTTAAAGATGTGTGTATTTTACTTATTGTAAAATACTTGCCGTTAGTGCTAACCCACCCACTGTCTCCGCTCTCGCTGAACAAAATTATTCTACAAACGATTGTGAGGGGCAAGGCCTGCTGCGTAGTGAGCAGCATTGTCACCTAATGGTTAGCTAATGAAGTCTCCTGAATGAATTTAAGGTTTTGAGCATAGAACATAAAGAAATATAAATGATATTTAGCTAATAACTCAGGTAAGTATTTTAGGATGAGTAAAAACTAATTTTATCTTTAAAATTGTGTTTTTTAAAGTCAAATGTTATTCTTTGCTTGTATTTATTTAAGGTGGTGAAAGAATTCCGAGAGGGTGGCTACAACACTTTAGTTTCCACATGTGTTGGGGAAGAAGGACTGGATATCGGTGATGTGGATCTAATTATCTGTTACGATGCTCACAGAAGCCCAGTTCGCCTCATACAGCGCATGGGACGGACAGGGCGCAAGCGAGAAGGCTGTATTGTTATGCTGGTTACCAAAGGGAAGGAGGAGCAAGTGAGTCATTTAATTTGCAATCACCATACGATTTTTGAAAGTTCATAAGAAAAGAAAATTAAAAATAGCTGGTGCGTATGAAGAATACCACATGAACAAGGAGAGTTCAACAATACTGAGGCACTATCCATAAAGATACCATGCATGCATACAATCAATGCTTCTTTATTAAAATTAACCACTTAACTGTAGTCGAGACCTGCAAATGAGATCGGATTCTATCAATTATATTTTGAGGACTGGAATCCCAAAAAAGTGTTCCCGACATGTATTAAAACCTGGTTTTAGCAATACCTGTTACGAACCTTGAACTAAACAGTTCAGGGAAGAATAAACCATTCAATTCATTAAAACATTTTAAATAGCAATAACGTCAAAACCGTTTCTAGACCGTTGTTCCGCATAGGCCTATAAACAGGCTATGATACAGGCAAAATGAAACAAAAAACATTTGCAAACAACATAAGGCCGTGAAAAGAAAATTCTTTGGTTCTCGGGCGCGTGCAGGTCAATTAAATTCATGCGGGTCAATCCTTTTTGTTTTGAATTTTGGTACCATTTCGGGGCCAACGCTATTTTTATAGTTTCCTTCAAAAACAACATGGCTAAAACATGTTGCATACAACAGCAAAATAAATTTGGGTAAAATAACTAACAGTCTAATAATTATATTGCATATTATCCTACAAAATTATACTTGGGACCATCTTAATTACGTTTTCGTAAATAAAAAAAATACGAACACGAAGTCCAACCTACGCAAATAACGCTAACGAAATATTCAACTTGCAGTACCCAGCAGGAGACCTTGAAATGATGACATCCACAGGTTATACTTCGATAACAGCATCTTATCCTGCTTCCAAAATCTTTTTGGATGTTTTTATTACTGTACAAGTAGTTTAAAGTTGTTTTATTTCCCCGATATTCACCATCGTCGTAAGCGAATTATTTTGTCTTTGGCCGCCATGAAAAATAGCCGGCCGTTCGCAAGAGGCGTGCGTGTGCTAGCGCCAATGGCTATGATCGTGACTCGCTCCGCGTGTCGTCACCGCGGAATGGTCCCAACACGTTCAAGGTCACGTGCCGCGGACGAACCAATCGGCGCTCGCGATACTAAAAAGCGTTTCAAAACGGAGATTGAAACGGAGCAGTTTATTGGAGGAATAAAGGTAGTGACGTAGATGTTGATGACGTCATTCATGGAAGTAAAGAAACGGAAATTCCCAGCGTCGTGGCGCTACAAACAACAGCCACTGCGAACATGAATCGTCAGTGCGATGGCGCCTGTTTCAGTACAGGTGACCATGTGTGGTGGAAGAAGTTTGAGAGATTGGGGGATAATTGGCGGATTCTCTGAAACCTTGAGTATTTCCGAGCTGTACAGTGGTGTAGTAAATCACGTGTTCGATGCAAGCGATCCCTTCCAGTTGCCGGAAAATTTAAATGATGGACGTTTAACATGCTTCGTCGGTGCGGGTAAGACGGACAAACTTCAAAGAGTTTTCCACAAGGCAAATATTACTTCGTTGTTATCGTTTGGACGTTACGTTCGTTTTCATGTTGAAGAGAGTGAGAACAATTTACCAGCAGCTTCTTCAAACATCAAGAATGCATTCCAAACCATGATGAACACTACCAAAGCAGCATTTTTACCAGAAAAATATGTTTTAAGCACCAATCGTCCAAACGGAAAAATGAAAATGGCCAACCAATTCATAGACATGTTACGTGAAAGTAAACTTTTTTTCCATCGTAGTGTTGCCGAAGCTACCGGCAAAACGTTTGTCAATGCCACAGTTGATGCACTTTGGTATATCGATCCTCATTTGGAGAAAATGAAGTCTCGCGACATCGAACTACCAGGTTTACTTCATTCTTGCTTACATTTCAACAAACCAGAAAACTACAAACAGAAACCAAAACCTGTAGACAAGAACACATTGCTTTTTCATGCTGCAACAATAGATTCGTTTGTGGAAATGCCGTGGATCAAGAAAGCAGTTTGGCTCGAGATGAGAAGCGCTCTAGTCAAACTTTCAGACTGTCTCCACAAATATGCAGATTATTTAAAGGCAAAATCAGAATCAATGTCAAATGTAAGAGAACTAGAAAGCCCAGTTGCCCCTACTGAACACTTAGAAGTAGTGCAGCCTTGCTATTTTGTGAAAACAGATGTTGTTGCACAATACAAACCATTAATAGATTGTTTGTCGTCAAAGGATTACTATGACAGTGTTTGTATCGATGATTTTACTCCGTCCGATACAAGGCTCAGACGCAAATACATCGACTCTGTAACAACTGTTCTACCTTTTAAATGTATCTTGTTTTCGGTAGCATACAAAAATAATGTTGGTACGTACCACTTTGCGTGGAAGATTCCATTGAATGAATCTGAAAGTGAAGTACTTACACATTCACAAGGTGTGATAAATGCGGTTAAAGAAGGCCTTCCAACTTTCCATACGAGAGCAATGAGAAGAAAATTCATGCCTCATTGCAACTTGCTACGTAACGTGAAACCATCTCAGTTGAAATACCTGTACAATCGTGTAACTGGTGACGCCTCAGCCGAATCTGCACCCGACAAACACATCAAACTAGCCTTTGAACTCCAAGACCCCGATATTATTTGTGATTTACGGCATCACAATCCAGGAAGACCATCCAAGTACGATTTATTTTTTGAAAAATGCAAAGACTTCCTTGAAGGTACTATTGAAGAGGCAGTCAACAAGCGCAGACATGATTCTGTCACTCACTTAGCCTCTGCCATATCGTTGCGAGATCTTCGAGAACAGGTTACCAAGTTGTGTCCTCCAGATACTCCTGTACCATCCAAACAGTGGATTAGACTGCAGTTTGTTCCAAAGGTGCCTTCTTCTCAAACTGCCCTTCAATTCACAGGCAAGCTGAACGTTAAGTATATGGTGCAGTCACGACAGTTTCGAGCACAGCATCCAGATAGCCACTACCCTTCAGCTGTTTTCCAATACCAAAAGGAGATGGCTGTTAAATAAAAAAACTACTCACAGTTTATCTGTATGGATGACAAACATACTTGCAAGGTGGGGGAGCCTGGCTATCCAGTAGCAGCTGTGGAGAGGGGTAAGCAAGTATTGGTCTCCAACACAAAGAAATTTACAGTTGCCGACCACGACTTCACAAAATTCAGTGTAATTCCAAGTGTCACTTTTGTGGTCAACATACCAGATGACGTGTCAGGCTCCTGGTATTCTGGCCAAGTTTATACTGGTGTGAAAGATCAAGTTTTCGAACATTCAACTCCTCTGCGTCATGTGACAGAGCTGTCAACATTGCTGAAAGAAGAATCGAGCTCTGAGCTGTTGTTTCTATACACTGATGGTGGGCCAGATCATAGGCTAACATTTCTTTCTGTTCAGCTGGCGTTGCTCGCTTTATTTGTTCAGAAGGACTACGACATGATTGTAGTGGCACGTACTCCTCCCATGTGGTCCTGGAAGGATCCCGCAAAAAGGATCATGTCCCTTTTAAATCTTGCGTTGCAGTGTGTTGGCTTAATGCGGGAGTCAATGCCAGACAAGTATGAATCGGCGATCAAGTCTTGTGGGGGCTTGAAGAAACTGAGAGAAAAGGCTGAATCTTGTCCACTTTTAAAGAAACACGTTCAGGATTCCTTGGAGC
>JAHWFP010156037.1:0-19329 GCA_023313725.1 Lithobius niger
AGAATCCACTTAGTAATTTTGTGCCAGCAAACTGTGTGGTTCTGGATGCCACGGACAGGCTGATGTCAATCCTTGTCTAATGCAAGCAGAGTAGTACGGTCGGTATTGATGGAATATCGTATGGTCACTTGCTATCTCTGTCCACTGTTGCTAAGACTGAACTTCTGGGTTTTATGATGGGCTTTTAGCTGGTGGCTCTGTTCCACCCTCATGATGTTCACCATCCTTGTTCCTGTGCATAAGCGTGGTAGTCAAAGATCAGATCTGTGGAATTATAAGCCAATTGCATTGTTACCCTGTGTTCGCAAGGTCTATGAGCGGATGTTAACCAAAAGGTTGGCTTGGCACCTTGCATATAAAGAGTGTCTAGTGGATGCACAGTTTGGTCATCGAGTGAACCGAAGTGGGCAAGATGCTATGCTTTTCCTCTTATCTGGAATCCGTGAGGCATGGATGCATGGGTAAATGGTAGTTGTAGTCGTTTTAGATATCAGAGCTGCATATGACTCTTTGAGTGTTGATTGGACCAAGGCTTTGTTTGCCTCCATGGGTGTTAGTGGTGTGCTCTCAAGGGCTACTCTTGCCCTTCTGTGTAGTCGCATCTTAGTGAGTACGGTAAATGAATTTTTTTCGACTCAGGCAACCACTATTCACGGGTTACCTCAAAGCATTTGCCTAAGTCCGATCTTGTTAGTAGTGGTAATTTACGATATGAGGACAGATATACTCCCCCCCCTCAAAAAAAAACCCGCTTCCTGTGCGCAATATTTTGTCAATCTGGAGGAGGGGGGGGGGAACTGCACGCTCTACGTGTGCGGGTTTTTGTCCATCTGGAGGAAGGGGAAAAGTGCTTTTTTTTCCAACCTTCTATGAGGTTCCTACCTCCTATCTAGTCCTATGCGTTTTGTTAAACGTGGTTTCCCCAGTAGGCCTAATCCACGTGGCTCGGAGATCGTCGTAATTTGGTGCCACGAGCTCGTCTTTTTCCCAATCTAATTTTTCTTTCATCCTCCGTTTCGTTTTCTAGAATTTTTCTTTTACTAGTGGCTTTTTTTCTCTAGTCTAGCTGCGCTTTGCTCCTTTGTTTCTTCAGCTTGAGCTTTTATGTTGCTAGCGGCTTTTTTCTGTAGTCTAGCCGCTCTTTGCTCCTTCGTTTCTAGAGCTTGAGCTTTTCTTTTACTAGCTGCCATTTTCTCTAGTCTAGCCGCTCTTTGCTCTTTCGTTTCTAGAGCTTGAGCTGTTCTTTTACTAGTGGCATCTTTCTTTAACATAGCTTCTCTCCGCACCTCCATTTCTAGTGCGCGAACTTTTTTCTTACTGATGGCGTCTTTCTTTCTCATCTCCTTCTTCCACGCCTCAAAATTCTCCAACTTTCTCCGTCGGTTCTCCAGTACGGCAAACCTGCGGACGGCCTTCTCGTTCTCCTCGGCTATTTTCGCTTCGGTAAGTTTTTGCGTTTCTCGCTCTTCCAACTAAAGGGACAATTTTTCCTCTCCCTCCTTGTCGCTCATCACCTCTACGTCCGAGTCGAAATCGTTCGCATATGCGTTCCAAGCCCTGGTGTCATAGTAACAGATGGCTAGCGTATCTTCGCCGTTGTCCAGGATATATTGTCTTCGTAAGGAGAGAGGAGGGATTTGGATATTCTAATGGTGCTAAGTTCGTCCCCGACGCTGGAAATCTTGGCCCAGCTTCCCTTCTGAGGAGGTACAGTGAAGTTTAGAGCCGCTTCGTAGTCGCCGAAGCTCAAGTGTTTCTTGACAAACGAGCTTTGGATACCCTTGGCCTTCTTAACATCCCTCTTTTTTCAGAGGTTTAATAGAGTACATTTTTAACCTGAGTCCGACGAACTCTGAGATGGGGACGCCGCCCATTTCGTCTTTCATTTTCCCCAATACTTGTTTGTTCGTGCAGGAGAAGAGGGGATGACTCGACAGGTAGTGCTCGTGTCGAAACGGTCTATGTCCACGAGCACGTCTCGGTAAATATCCTCCGTTTCTATTTCGTAGCAGAGGCTGTCGGTGTCGGAGAAAAGTGGTTTGGTGCGGTCTTGGTACTTTGGCCGAATGTAGTCGTAGTGGAATAGGAACATGAAGAGTTTGGAGAGTTCCAGTATGGCAAATCCGGAGTAGGTCGGATGATCGCACAGCGTGCTACGAATGCGGCGGTTGAGTTGCACCAGGTGTTCGTTTAGGATCTTGAAGGATTCGGCGTGCGGCTGGGAGGTGTATTTCAGTGCTGTTTTCTCGTCAGTACACAGCTTCACGTCAAGGCGACTTTGCTTATTCTCCATGGTTTTTCCAAACACCGAATTATTAAGCAATTTGAATTAGTCTTTGGCGAAAGCAGCGGTCACTTCTTGCCTTTTTGCGGTGTTGAATTCGATGTACGATTTCATCCACGGTCTTTGGTTAAAGGCCAAAACTCTTCGAGTACCAGTCCGTGCCGGCGGTAGAATTTCAAGTTCCTGTAGTGAAGTGTGTACCTCTTCTTATGCAGAAGGTTCAGGAAAAGTTTGGTGTTGGAAGAGGACTTGATCTTGTGGTTTATATCTTCTGCCAGATTCAGAGACTAAGGGGAAATCAGCTTCTTTCCAATGTCGATCTTCTCCGGAGCTAGCGGATAATCGTTATGCGCATCGGGGTACTCGAGGTCCACTTCCAGAATATACTCCACGTCAACATTGTCCGGTTCGGTGTCTACGTCCAAAATTCTAATCTCATCCCTGGTTAGGTAGCGGAACTTGTCCTAGGGGAGATGAGCGCACATGGCCAAACCGTAGAGGTTGTTCATATCCCAGTCCATTATGTATAGGAAAGGTTTGCTAGGGACATAAAGAGGCAGGCATTTGTTATTGGCTTTCGAATGCCTCTTTGCGACGAACAAAACTCCGCCTCTGGTGCCAGAAGATATGAGATTGTGTTTCCCAACGTGCATGAATAGCTTCAACTCGGGCTCCTGCATTCTAAGGAGAGCTGCCCAGTTGAATCCTGGAGTGGAGATGTAATATTAGGGGTCCAGCTTGTTGTTTTCGAGGCACAATTTCCGGAAATCTTTGAATACGTCGGCGAGCAGGAAAACGTTGGTCATATGGTATATCTCGTGGTACGTACAGAATACAGAAGGTGGCTGGAAACGAATACGTGCGGGCACTAAACCTCTGGCTGAGGACGAAGGTTTAGGGCCCGCACGTATTCGTTTCCAGCCAACGTCCCGCTTGAAAGATGGGAGTAGAATGAGTGTCTCGATGGCAGATCTTCGTCGTCAAAAACAGACATGTTGCTTATATGTTCGTACGGGTAACAACGCTTCTGCATTAACAGGTTCAGTGCCTTTTCAAGGGTGGTTTTCCCCGTAAACCACGAAGATTTCAATCCAGAGTATAACACTGCCTCGAGGATGGGGAAGTCGCTATTGTCGTTCCTGGGGTTCTTTGCTAGGGTATCCAGAAAGGCGTTTAAGACGTTGACGCTATCTATAAAGCAAAGGTTTATGTTACTGATGTCATCCTTAATCATATTGGTCTGGAACCTCTCGGTGTTGCAAGCCATAACGTCTTCTTTCCCAGAAACTTATGCACTGTGGGTACCATAAGGTGCATGTCGTATCCTTCCAGGCCGTGGAACATGACGGGAATGGTTTTTTTGCTCTCGCGCGGTTAGGTTGCAGTTTGGATGAGCAGCTCCTCTGTATTTCCCGCTGACGTGGCAATGATCCTCACCTTATTGTTGACGAGCTATATTTTAGATTCTCAATCGATATTTGCTTTCTGGTAAACTTTTTAAAAGCTTTCCCGCAATAAAGACAAACGGTAGCATTCTTGAAATCGGTTTCTTCGGACGGGGTGAGGAGGAAGGGTTTTGCATTTTTCAGCAGGTTCGCATAATATCGATCTTCTTCCATACATTTATAAAATACGTCGACCGCGTCTTCTCCCAAGTGGTACTTATGACGAATAACTTTCCAGTCTTGTCCTACCAGGACATAGCCGAAACTGCAAGGAAGTGTTCATGGATTTCGATGGTAGAACTCGTCGAAGCATCGGGTTGAACAGTCTGGACGGTGCGAAGGAGGCATTCAAAATCTGCGTATATGATGTGAGGGAAGGGATTTTGACGGCTAAAGTGCTTGAATGCGAAAGAGTTTTCTCCTGGCTTCTTGAATTTAAGAGCTTGAACAGGGTTAATTTTGACGCATTCTTTCCTATGGGCGTGGAAGTATCTGTCATATCCTCAAACTCGCGGCAATCTTCTGAGTCGACATTGTCCAACTGCAAAGCAGCGGCAGTACGGAATACAGAAAGCATTTCTGATCGTTTAAATTTTGAACGTTCACTACCGCTTTCTGCTTGCCAGCGAGCTCTTTTGGAAGAGGGATGTATGACGATGCTCGCAGTGGCTTATACCTCGACACTCTGATTAGTAGGTTATGGATGCGAGAGATAACCCAGCCTCTGCCCCGCTCAACGAAAGCATCGCTGGATTCCCGGATTTTTACGAAAGCTTCGTCCAGGAGAGCGGGGATGTCGTTGGGATTATGTATTTCAGAGTATCTCGACCAGAATCCCGCTTGAATGAACGCAGCTTCCCTACTAAACTCTATACCCAAGCTGGTCTGGGCTTTGCAGTTTACCAGCTGGTACAAACAAACTTCCAGCATCGCTTGTAGTGCCACGTGTATAGATAGGAGGAATTGAATCGGATCGCCAAAGAGGCAATCCCCCACTAGAGGCATCTCGTACTGTAGGTGGCCCAATCCTTCGTCTCGTGATGGGGGGTGATTGACTCTTGAGAAAGCCGGGTATCTTGTTGTGGAAGCAAGCACATTCTTCCACATTAAATGGGTGATGGAACCGTAGGTGTTCCCAAAGCTTGGCTTGCGATGGGAAAATGGTCGAGCAGTACACACAGGTGAATGTTGTCTTTCCATTCATTTCTGAAAATAGACAAAAATTTATCCTTTTTTAATAATGAGAAAAAAAAATTGAGGAAGAGGAACAAATTTTTATTCTTTTTTAATAGTGAGAAAGAAAAAAAAATTGAGGAAGAGGAACAACATTTTTTAAGTAATAATGTTTGAAAAAATACACCGGCAAAATACACTGTAAGAATACACTGGAAAAAGGTAAGTATGTATTTATTTAAGATTGCTAATGTTGTCTGTCCAGCTGTTGTATTCGGAGTCATAGCCCTTCCATTTAACGAAGTAAAGCATTTTCCCATTTTTTCCTTTCTTTTTACGTAATACTTGTTCTACTAAAAATAAATCGAGAACTAAAGTTTTTTGAAGTTCCGGTTCGTAAAAACCTCCGAGCACTAATTCACCCGACTCGTCTTTTAGAAGATAAGTAACCGGCTCAGTTTTTTGCACTTTACGAATCGTGAAAACTTTTGCAAATACCCTTTATCGAACATTTTCTTAACTTTCAAAATCCTGACTTTATTTCCTACAGCATATTTGGGTTTGTTCAATAACCGTTTAGTACTAGTTTGTCTCAGCAACGGTTCGTGACGTTTGGTTACTTCCCTCAGTTAAGTTTTATGGCAGAATGAACCGTGTTATTGTAATTGGTAACTAACTCATCGATAATGTGCGTCCACTCGTAAGTCCTCTGCCTGGTAAATCTTTTCCACATTCTAATTTTCAGCATTCTGTTGAAACGTTCTACCACGCTCGCTTTCTTCTCAGAGTACGCAGAGTACATGTTAATGTTATGACACTTAAGTAGGGCTTTGATGTCTTTATTGTAGAACTCACTGCCTAAATCGACTTGTACATTTTTTGGGAGTGTTACTCCCGCGAGTATTTTCTTGAAAGCTTCGGTAACATCTATGCCTGATTTAGATTTAAGGGGAATGGCCCAAGTGAACTTGGACATGACGTTAATGCAGGTTAGTAAGTAGTTAAACCCTTTATTTAGGTTAGCGAAAGGTACCATTTCGACCAAGTCAGGCAGTCATAGATCGTTCAGGCTCAGTACGTTCACTTTCCGTCTCGGAAAATTTTTTTCGGGTTGGTTTGTGAAGTTCTTTTATGGGTTGATCCATTTTTTTATTTCCCATCCCGAACCGAAGTTTTGTTTTCATGATTTTCTTAACGATGGAAGCAGCTTGCTTTTCCCTACACGCTAGAGAAGGATCGTCTCTCACTTTTTGAGCTTTAGCAATTAGGACTTCATCGGCGGTGTGCCGATCTTTCAAGTCCGAGCTCTCGGAGCAAGCGATATCATGTTCCAGGGTCTCCTCGAGCCAATCTTTTTTCAAGTTTAGTTCCCGGACCACAATATTGGTAGGGGGGGGGATTGAGGCTTAATGGCGCGTCGACAGCTTGGTCATTAGCGCCAACCTCAGTCACAGTGCAGTGGTCCGGGTTGCCACTGCACCACACATTACAGAGACATTATTCAAACCCCTAACCTAAATCTTGTCATACATCTGTACCTCCTGCAAAAATTGAAAAACACCGGACAGGAGGACAGACTTATCGCCCAATTGACGCACAATGTCATGCGGAAGATGGAAACGACGACGAAAACCATCAAGATGGCAACAATCAACAAGGAAGTGCCGGACCGTAAGTGGCCGCCGACACCAATAACATTCAGGAGGGTCAACCCCCCGCAAAAGGAAACAGTGAGTAAGTCGAGTGTGACCAATGCGCAAACGGGTCAACACCACCTCCTCACGGCGACTGCGGCGACACGCCGAGTGCCATTCCTCAACAGTGCCTTTAATAGCTCGTAATTTATTGCCGTTCTGTCCATCCCACAAGGCTTGCCAAAAGCATGTAACCTCAGACGCAGAGTTGGAAAAGCGTCCGAGGGAACAAGCCTGAGATCCCTACCGAGAGGGCCAGAAAGGGCCCCTTTTGCTGCAGAATCCGCTTGCTCATTTCCACCTATCCCAACATGGCCCGGGATCCAGCAGAAAAGCACGGTTTTCCGCTGGCCAGGCAAGCGGGAAAGCAAAGCTTGGACACGTTGTGTCAAGGGGTTCTGAGGATTGTAATTCGCCAAGGACTCCAGGGCACTCATGGAATCGCTAAAGATAATGAAATGCGTGCCCTGAAGGCCAAGGATCCATTCCACTGCCAAACCGAGAGCCAAAAGCTCTGCAGAAAACACAGAATAGCCTGATGGAAGGCGATGGGCAACCGTCACTCCCTTACAAACACAAGCACAAGCCACGCCAGCGTCTGACTTCGACCCATCAGTAAACAGCCGCTGATAACCGGCGTACTGAGAACACAGCCGCCGGAACTCCTGTAAGTACCGTGCAGGTAGAGTGGAACCCTTCGGGAGGGACGCCAGAGCGAAAATGAAAATGCCACTTGGGACAAGCCAAGGGGCTACTGGCATCCCCCCAAGCCTCAAGACGCTGGGCATTTCAAAGGCTATCTCCTGACAGGACTGCTGGAGCCTATCGCGGAAATCACCCTTACCCACCCTGCGTCTACCGACTCGCAAGTCTGGCCCAAACACCATGGACCAAGCAGGACTGGATTTCACAGCACGTAAACGCACAGCATACTGAATGGCTAGCTTTCGCCGACGAATGGCCAAAGGTGGCTCCGAGGCTTCAGCATAGAGGCTGACCACTGGTGAAGTTCGAAATGCCCCAGTCGCCACACGCAGGCCACTGTGATGCACAGTGTCCAACATCTGGAGAGTCGAGTCACTAGCCGAACCATACACCATGCACGCATAATCAAGTTTGCTGCGGACAAGGGCTCTGTAGAGGCGCAACATGACAGCGCGATCGGCACCCCATGAAGTGCCCGACAGAACCCGCAAGATGTTAAGTGCCCGCAAAGACTTGTCTTTAAGTTGGCGCAAGTGTGGAAGCCAAGATAACCTGGAATCGAACACCAGACCCAGGAAACGTGCCTGTGGGACAACAGGAATCTGCGCCTGCCCCAAGTACAGGCAAGGATCTGGGTGCAGCGTTCGTTGACGGCAAAAGTGAATGCACACAGTCTTGTCCGGAGAAAACCGGAAACCATTACTGACCGCCCAGGTAGGCCAGCAAATGCATTTCGAGAGGTAACTTATCTATGAGTTTGTTTACGATTCCTTTCCCAGACTTGATAAAGGAAGCTCTTTTCGTCGCGCACACCTCGCAAAATACAACCTGCATCTGCCTGTTATTTTTTGCAGTGATAATAACGGACGGCTCAGGCCCATTAGAAGTTCGACGTTTACATTTGACGCAGTACCTCATCTTGATATTTTTTGATTCCATGGTTTTTTGTTTTATATACGATTTTTTTTCCCGAGCAGTTATTATTTGCCTTTGCGGCATTTCTGATAAAATTTCGACCATCTCGTTTCTATGCCCATCGTGGCCGGCCAAAGTAGAATTATACAAAAGCATGAGTCTCTTTACCAAGTCGTTAGGATCGTCATAATATTTGTAATCGATCCTACTCGAATGACCAACTTTTTTAACCATGCCCGTCGCCTATTTCTTGAGTTCGTCCCAAATAGGAGCGATAATAGACCTGTACTTGATGCTACGACTAGATTTGGGTTTATGAGTATTTGGGCCGTTGTTTTAATAAATAGCGTTAGTATTTTTTAACATGGCCGCGTAAGCTGCTTTAACTTCTGGCGTGAGGGAAGTTTCTTTCAAATCTTTGAAAACTAGCAAGTTCAAAGGCCACATCTTCCCACGCATTGTTCATTCTCAACAACTACGTCATTCTCAAAGATTTTAACCATTTTATTACCAAAGGTCAGCTCTCACCTTTTTTCTTTCTTATCGTACTGTAACCCAAATACTGGGTCAGTGTCTTTGAGATTTTCGAAAAATTTTATCAAGAAATATTTAGCAGTGTCTCCAATATTCTGACCAGGTAACAAACCACATAGGGACCTTAGAGCGGTTATGTTAGGGAGCTCAGGGTGAATGGAAATGTGTCTAGCTTGCACCACGGAATATGAAGGGGTGAGTCCAGAACCGGTGCTCATAGTTGCTTATTCGGTTTTGGACTCGGGAGGAATTCACATTATAGGAGCTTCAGCCGAACTTGAATATTCGGCGAGACTGTAATAGAGAGAAGTTGGCAATGTTTTCTGACTAGGAGTAATTGCAGGGGACGGTGATAAACCCAGTGATCCGTAGTCATCCTCGTCACTTTCTTCTTCGTCACTATCTTCTTCTTTGTAAATTTTAATCGGGGTAGTTTGCGTGGCTAGAGTGTTTTTAGAGCGTAGTTTGCGTGGCTGCACCAAGGACTGGGCTCGGTTTCAGGGTGCTTGGTTTAAAAAATTCTTGTAGCGATTCTTCTTGTTCTTTTTCACCCAAACGTTGATTTAAAAACTTTTTAGTTAAACGTTTTTAGTTAAACGTCGTTTGAGTTTTGCGAATTCTCGTTTTGTTTCCATTCTATTGTTTAATAGGCAAAAATGAACGTTTATATCTCCCTTCGTTTAACGTTTTGTTTATTGATAAAAACCCATATGGCTTTTTCCAACAATTTTGACACAACGTTTTAAAGTCTGAAAATTCCATGGCAGGGCCAACGTGGTTTTCGTAAATGTGTTTCAAATTTAACTCATCCATGGGAAAAAGGATTAATAAATTTGCGTTGTATCTGACCACTTGTTTTGGTCAGATACAAGTGAAAGACTGGCTGCAATAAAAAACAACGGCGTTTGAATAGCCCTTGAGCAAAGTAATGTTCGAAGTTTTTTTGTTTGTCCAAAAGGCAATCGTCAAAAAGAATCAGGTTTCGAAATTTTGGGTCCAGTTCTTCGGGCGGAATTAAATCTTTTTGAGAACTGTAAAAAAAGGTGATAACCCGTCCAATTTTTCCCTCAATTTCGGCAAATATAGATTGCAAAGCCTTTTAATTTGATTGACATAAAGTTTTACTATAAATAAATAACCGGTCGTAGTCGAGCCATCTTTCGTTACAGATGAAATTAAACAGAAAGTTGGTTTTGCCGCCATTTGCGGGGCCTATAATTAGACATCTGATATTCGAAGAAGAAATAGATGATTTTTAGGTTCTTTCTTAGGTGCAAGAAAGTCGTAGTTTTTAATTTCCATAGCTTTTCTTATTTACACATTTTTTTAATGTTTACGGAGATACCAAACCCATAAAGTTTTGTCGGAAAATGTTTTCGTTGAAATGTCGGAATGAGCTATTCTAAAGTCTACATTGCACCACAATTTCACATTACTGGGAGAATCGTCGGTGACATACACCGTGGTAATTCTGCCAATGACTTCGGTCAAGTATAAAGCGTTGTAAGATGGCAAGTTAAACCAGGGTTTGTAGATAACATTTTTGTTAAGTTTCCCTTTAGTTTTGTGAATATTCACGTACACCCAAGTTCTTAGGCACAGCGGTTCGTCTCCGTTGCCTCCGTTCACCTTTTCGCAAGAAGGGTAACATTAGTGAGCCGTAGGCATAGATTTGGGATAATTGAACATAGTCATGGATATGGGTTTTGCTCGTCAAACTCGATCTCTAGTTTTTTACAGATATATCGTTTAAGATTTTTCAACAGTTTTTGAGTTTCTGAATAGCTGGGTGAAATCCAGCTTTTATATTTTGATTTTTCGTTTGAAATGGGATTTCCTAAACCCTTTAAATCTTTGAACTGTATGGAAGGAAACAAGGAAAACTTTACACCGTTGTTAATCTTTGTACCATTCTCGTTCTTTACTTTCAGCAAGTTTTTTTGCATGAGACTGGAAAGATTTGTTTGCCAGGATAGTTGAGACATTTTGAGGTTGTTATTTATATTGATTTTCTTCATTTTATTAAAATACTGAAAATAAAAACCTCATCAACGGCACAGCGTATTTTGAAAATATTTCTCGTATTTAAAAAAAAGATGTCAGTCAATAAGTTTGGCAACGGACGTTCAGAAACTTAAAACCGACTTGCAGCCTGGCATTACTCTTCTCTCCGAAGAGTTGGCTTCCGCCATATCTAGCATCGAAAAAAATACGTTGTACGTAGATGAGGCTGACGGGAATTTTTACGCGAAGAAGAAGCAAATTAAGGACATAGCTTTTCCACAGCACGCTGCTGATGCGTCATCAATAGTTTACGTTGACAGGAATTGTTTATTACAGGATGACCAAAAAGTATACTTCAATACAACGCATGAGCCGATTTGAAATTTAAGCGAACCTACTTTACCGACCGATGCTGTTACTAAGGTATTTGTTGACAGCAATTGCTTGTTACAAGATGAGCAGAAAGAATACTTCAATGCCGCGAACAAACTGATTAGAAATTTAAGCGAACCTACTTTTCCGAGTGACATGGCTACGAAGACATTTGTGCATGAAAACTGCTTCACGCTAATCACTTTCAGCATGAAAAGCCCATTGGAAAAAAACAGGCGATTGGTTTGTTAATTCCGGTCCTCTTTCGAGCTTCATGTGTACAAGTTCTGGTTTAATTGACAAAGCAATTTTATACTGCAGCGATCCGAGCGTTGCACTCGTTGCTAATTGTAAAATAGGAACGAGAGCCCTTTACATTACTAAACTAAAGGACGAGCATTCGACAGCCACCGTTTTCGAAATTTCTTACGTAATAGAAAAAAATTTGCCCATCGCGGTAGAGGCATTCGAAGAGTTTCACCCAGAAGACGTTTATTTCCAGTTAGATTTGCACGTAACTTTTCAATAGATGACTCGTCTCATCCTCTCCAAAACAGCTTTGTAATTACGAGCCTTAAAGAAGGCACTTAGGAAAAATAAGCAAAAGTGGCCGCACCAAATCTGGTCAAAGTTTTGTACGCGTTCGTAATTGTATTTAATTCACGGTCCCAAGTAGTTAACCACGAACCGGGGAGGACCCATGTTGCCAAAACTTTCGATATAACATGGTTCACCCAATGATTTCCTTCTCCATCGTGGAAATCTTCCAAGTTTACGATTCCGTTTTCACCAGTAGGCCAAAGTTTTAAGGGAAGCGTGTCTTTACTAAAAGTACCTCGAAATTTCGGAATTTTCATTACTCTAGCCAATCCGTTTAAATCAAAATTCTTTAAAAGTTTATCAAAGTCGATTAAACACTGGAACAATTTTTTTTTGCTAAGTTTTTTGCTTAATTTTTTTTCTTTGAGCCAGAACCTTCCACTTGCTTGTGATGTCGCACGAGTTCAGCTAGAATTTTTGCATCGAATTGTGCCTTTTTTACGGCAGTTACCACCCCCCCCCCCCTCTGTCCCTCTCGCCAACCCTCCAATTCTGGCTAAAATTGGTCCTAGCAATGCCAACGGCAAAAAGCCGCCTTTTTTTTCCGCGATTTTGTTTTGAGCGCCATATCTTTTTTATTATTACTTTCTAGTAAACAACTTCGACTTTACCTCTGTCCAACTTTAGATTCATTTTCCTGTCGCCAATGAGGTGGTATTAGCAGATTCATTTTCCTGTCGCCAATTTTCCTGTTGCGTGACTGGTGGTATTAGCAAGCACTGCTGCCCTAAACTTCAGTTTGACTTGTTATGTCTATGATTCCCGATTGAAGCCTCTCGGACTGTTTGGAGCAATCCAACACCACGAGAGGATAGGCTTTCTTGAACTGAAGCAAGTCAAAACTCAAATCGTTGGTATCGTTGCAAAGTTGTCTAAATTGCTGTGCTATTCTGTACAGACCGATGTACTCTCCAGTGGCAAAATTAGTTTTTAAATCACGAAATGGATATCTTTCGGAATTTAGAGTCACGTGAGCATCTTGCGAACTGCAGTGGGCGAACACGCCCGAGGTTTTGACTAAGGAGTCCTGCCTGTTAGTTTGAAAAGCTAAAACTATCCACCTAGGTTTTTCGACCACGGAAGTAGTCAGCACGTGCCAGGTGAAGCTGGTATTTTGAGGGAGCATGCAGCTTTCGTAATGCCAGTGCCTAAATCCTAAATCCACGGTCACTCCGTGGTTGATGAGATTGTAGTGTTTAAGTTTCTGCTCGTCCGAGGCCATGACATATGGAACGAGCCAGCTAATGCTATTTTGAACGACTTGCCATATGGCGTTCGTGTCACTCGCTCACGTGAGTGTCAGCACGTGTTTAGTTCCGTAGATTAGCTTATCGTAATTTTCGAAAAATCCCATGACGTGTTTCAACAGGATGGCGAAGGTAAAGCTTCCCTTGGGAGTTGTTTCAATGATGATGGACGCGTGCCGCTGTTTGAATCCCAAGTTGTCGGTTAATTCAACAGCGACTGAGGCCGCACTATCCAACACCCAGCACTGCCCAAGCAAAGTCGGTTTTTCCGCCGAGCCGTAAGTGAGCAGTCCCTTCATCAGAGTACCGAACCCCGGATAATTTAACTCGTCGACTTGTTAATCACCAAGATGGTATTTGATGTCAGAAAACAGGAACATGGGAGCATTATTAATAAGACTAGCTACGTCAGTGTCCGCGTAAGCCGAGTTATCGTCTTTCAGTAACCTCCCTTCAATCAGGAGGTAACTGTTTGCAACGTGCAGAAATAAATCATGGTTTTCTACGTGTATGAGGATTTCTGAATTTACGTTGTTGAGATTAATTTCAACAATTGGGTTGTATTAATGGTAGGTGTAAGACTTGACCAATGAATCGTACACCAAAGGTTCGTTGATTCTTAAGTAATCTTCTACTACGCTCATTTTCTGGGAGTTGTTATGAATTTGATGAAAGCTTTGTTTCTAGGTGTCAAACCGTTTGTTTTTTTTTCTTAGATTTAATTTAAGAAAGAGTCCTTTCCCTTTTTTTCCAAACACGAGCATTTTTATCCTTTTCTAGATACACGCTAATGTGTTGCGCCAAGTTAGGCAACAATCATCACAACAAACATCACATCAGTACAATTGTCGAGGTTGTAAACCATTGTAGCGCGGCGCCATAGCGTCAGTGTCTTATATCTTGAAGCATAATTGGGCACATTTCAGGTACTTGGGGAAAAATAATAATGCTGTACAAAAGCTTAAATTGTGTTTAAATCGAGAGCAATGACCCACCTGACAAAAATTAACTCGTGCAGGAATGCCAGCTAAGCTGCTTTCAATGCAAAGTCTGACCCTCAATAACGTTGTAAATGTGTTAGCTAGTTAATTCCCCAAGTTAAATCCCATAGGGTGATTATTCATCGATACCGAGATAACGGGGAGGCTTCCAGCTATGAAATTGGACGAATGGGTGCAGTACAATACGAACTGCATACCTTTTATGGTTTGGAGCCTGGGGGCGTAACAGGGATGGCGTGGGAAGGCGCGTAAGTACGAAAATATTGTTATAACCATTGTTAGTATTGTCGGCATCGTCTCTCATTGGACGGCCAAAGTTCGGACAATGAGAACATGGATACTGGCGTACGTGCCTAGACACACACTAGTACATCACGATTATTCTAAACAACGTTGCAAAGAAATTGTATTCACGTCCAATTCACGAAAAATAAACCAACTGAAAAAACAAAGCAAAATAAACAATGCCAAAAACTGGTAAAGAGGCCACTAAGTTGAGAGTGGTTCGGCCCTTCAAAGGAGTGATATCAACACACCAAAACAGTCGCCAACTTAATCGCACCGAATAATACTTCGGACGTTAAATGAAAACTTGAACATTGCTACCGTTCTAGTTTTCATTTAACCTTCGAACTATTAAGTGGTGCGATTAACTTGGCGAATGTTTTGGTGTGTTGATATCACTCCTTTGAAGGGCCGAACCATTCGGAACTTGGCAGACCCTTTTACCAGTTTTGGTTTTAGATGATAACTCGTAGATCTCAAATGAAGACGCACTGTGAGCGTCTCACCGTTTAAACCCAACGGCTCGTTGGTCTGCAGGTGAGCCACACTCTTATAATTTCTGATTAATTTAGTTGTAACCGAGAGGTAAATTAAATTATGAGGAGACTATTATTTTGAAACCGGGCGGGGAATTGGGATAAAAGGAGTATAAAGTGGGCTGGGTGTCGTTGTTTAGATAAGAATTGCCTATGATGGCGACGTGCACGAAAATTGTATTGACGCTAATAATGTCGACTGTATTTTAACTTTCTCGACTTCTCATGTAGTTGCCCAATTCAAACCCCAAAACTTTAGCCAAACACTCGTTGCCCGAAAAGGACAAGCCATAGTTTGGATCGGAAATTATCAAGTCGGTTCTTACAGTGTTTAGATTTGGAAGAATCGTAATGGCATCCTAGCTGTGCCCATTTGCTTTTATCACCGACTTGAGAAATTTATTCAAATCTTCGATTTCGTAAGCACCTTGGGTGACTAACACTTTCTGTGAGGAAGCGCCAGCATCATTCGTGTATTGAATTTCGTTATTTTTTAAGATGATGTTATGAATGCTGTTGTACGTGTCCAAATTAAGCAGAGCCAATTCGTAATTTTTTTCATAGTCCAAATGAATAGGAGTGTTTAGATTAATTCTCAAATCAGAGACTTTGCCGGAGAGAATAATTGAACATGAATCAATTTCTTTTTTCTTTATCCCATTTCAATCAAAATAAATTCGAGTTAAAAAAAATTTACCTTTATGCAGGTTCCCTACTGATCTGGAGCATGTAGCCCTGCCCAACTGCACCAAGGTTGGGAGGCCGTTTGACTCTGGTCTGGAGTGAGGTAATTTTTGTTTGAGCCCTGCTTATATAGGAAAAAAATTACCCATAATGCATCAGTCAGAAAGGGGATTCCCCTCATTACAAGGGGATTCCCCATTTCCAACCCAATCAAGTGAAGGCAGAATGGGATTCGCCTCTCAAGTAAAACTTGCTTATAAAAAACCACCATTATGCAGGTTCCCTACTGATATGGTGCATGTAGCCCTGCTCAACTCCACCAAGGTTGGGAGGCCGTTTGTCTCTGGTCTGGAGTGAGGTAGTTTTGTTTGAGCCCTGCTTATATAGGAAAAAAATTACCCATAATGCATCAGTCAGAAAGGGGATTCCCCTCATTAGAAGGGGATTCCCCAGTTTCTAACCCAATCAGACGAAGGCAGGAGGGGATTCCCATTGAGGTGCATTGTGGGTAATTTTCTTTGTTACGGGGAGCTCAAGGTGGGTAGTCAGTTAATGTAAGAAACATAATTTTTTTTCTGTAGTCTTAATTTTTGTGTGTAGTCTATGAGTTTTCACATTGTGAGAACTCGGCAAATACTTTTTAAAGTTATCACAATGTGAAAGCTCAAAAAGCATTTGCACGACTCCTCCAGTTTTGGAAGACCCCAAGTTGCTGCAAATTCGTCATTTTCATGCGTTGAAGCATTTTAGAGTTATCACAATGCGAAAGCTAACAGAGCATTTGCACGACCCCTCCAGTTTTGGTAACCCCCAAAATGTCGCTAATTCGTCATTTTTACGCTTTGAAGCTTTTTAGAATTATCATAATGTGAAAGCTCACGGAGCATTTGCACGACTCCTCCAGTTTTGGGACCCCCCAAAATGCTGCTATTTCGCCATTTTTTACACTTTGAAGCACGCAAGAGTTCTCACAATGTGAATGCTCACGAAGCACTCGCACTACACCTCGGATGACGTCACTTCCGGTCATGTGACCTTCCCGCTCGGAGGTGGACACATTTAGGCGGCAATAAGACTCATGTAGCAAAAGGACATTTTTTGGTAGCAAAAGGACAAATTTTGGCAGCAAAAGGCACGTACCCATGGGTGACCTCGACCCACTTTGACCTCGACCTGGTGACCCATCTTGGCTATGGCTGCACTTCCAGGATGCAAAAAAAGGTAATAAAAAGCAGTTTCCCACCCTCCTTCAGATCGATGAAAACCCACGTGCGGAAGTGGACACTCCCATCCAGATGGATGAATTCCAGCGCGCGGGAAGCAGGCTGTGGGAAGCGGGCACCTCATCCTTCAAAACCCATGCGGGAAGCGGACCCGTCCTCCTACCCACCCTCCTACTCCAGATCGACGAAAACCAGTGCGCGAGAAGCATGAAGCGGGCGTTTTCCACCCTCGTCCATGAAAACATCCTTTTTGAGGGTCTATTTATGCCATCACAGGAAGTGTAGCAAAAAGCACTTTTCCACACTCCTTCCAGATTGATGAAAATCCGCGCGCGTGAAGCGATTTTTTAGGGTCTATTTTTACAATTACAGGAGGTGGCAAAAAGCACTTTTCCACCCTCCTCCAGATTGATGAAAACGGGAAAAAAGCCCTTTTCCCCCTCCTCTAGATCGACAAAATCCCGCACGCGGGAAGCGGGCAGTTCCCCCCCCCCCCACCTCCAGAGCGACAACAAATCGTGCGCGGGAAGCAGGTTTTTAGGGGGGGGGGGGGAAGTATCTGTCCTCATATCGTAAATTACCACTACTCTGGTATGGTAATTAATGAAGTGTTACTTGAGATGCGCCATGTGACTAATGTAGTATGCTATGAATATTACATTGACCTATGGTTTGTAGGTGCATACCCTCGTTTAATGGTTGGGCATGTCCAGTCTGTCCTGGAAAGTGTTGTTCGGCGCCTGGCTGAACGTGGTTTGTCTTTAGCTGTAGCCAACACTGAACTAATGGTCTTCTCATGTTCAGCTGCAGTACGTGCCACCCCACTCAGTGTGAGGGTAAATAGTACGGTTATTGCTGCAACGTCAAAGGTTAAATATATTAGAGTTTGGCTTGACTGTGGGTTAGAATGGACATACCATACTAAAGTAATATGACGAAATTATGAGTCGCCTTCCGATTCCCAAAGTTCTTGTTCATTTTCGGGACATTAAGAGAAGTGCTCTTCTGTAGGTCTACAGGGCTGACCGACATAAGGTTGATGGTAGACTATCACCTCCCTTTTCGTGATACTGTGTAGCGGCATCTTCGTAGCCTACAGGTGAATGCTAATGACTGTTTCAGAGTAATTGTTACTGGCTGTTTGGTTACAACTCCTCTTCAGACTTTGTGGGTTGAGGCTGGAGAGCCTCCATTCCATCTCAGAGGTGATGAACTTTTTGTAACGCTCTGTCTTTGGAATTTGAGCAGAGCATCAAGTGATTCTGTTGCAAGAATTCTTTCGGATTATGCAAGTCTGAGTGATAAACGTTTTGCGAGCCTAGGAGCGGCAGAGAGACGCATGTCACTTTTGAAGAAATCTCTCCTCACAGTCAGCTTATAGCTGTTGCTTCTGTGTGTCCACCCTGCCCGTGGCTATGGTGTCGTTCTTTCTTCGATGTTTAGATCTGGCAGTTCTGCAGCTTGTGATGCATCGTTTCACAATCATACTATGACTGGGGGGGGGATTTGTGTTCTGAGTCTGAAATTAGAGACCAAGTGGACTCTAAGTGCGGTCACCTCCAGCTGCATCTGTGAATTGGCAGCAATATCTGTTACACTTGACACCGCAGCAGACCTGCAATTGCCAATTTATGATCTGTATTGACAAGTCGTGTATACATTCGCTGTGTCAGGCTCTGTAAAACATGACCAGGGCCCACA
The DNA here is from genome assembly GCA_023313725.1 of Lithobius niger. Lineage (NCBI taxonomy): Eukaryota > Metazoa > Arthropoda > Chilopoda > Lithobiomorpha > Lithobiidae > Lithobius > Lithobius niger. The sequence continues at coordinate 18,404 of JAHWFP010156037.1, forward strand.
CAACGGTGGGGGGGGGCGGGGATTCAGGTGGACCTACTGTACCCAGACCCAGTCACTCAAGGGGCCCGCACAGCCGAAAATGGTTTTTTTCCGCAATTGTGAGTTTTGATGACTATGAGTAATGTACTCGATTTGTGCGTATTATGAATTTTTTTTATACTCTCAACAAACAACAACTCCAATCCAACGGCAACGAGCACGGAGCAGGAGCACTGTAGTGCAAGCCTGTCAGCTTGTTAGGCAGAGAAGTCTTGAAACGCAAGCAGCCCGGATTAATGAATGAACCAACCTGTTAAGCACAATTGTGGCCGACAAATATTATAACACAGTGCAACATTTTTAGAATTTTAGTCGAGGGACGGGGGCCTGCTGTTGTAGTTAGTCCCAGGCCCCTATCTTAGATGTGAGGGCCCTGAACATGACTGTCAGCGAATCTGTCATTTTTTCTTTTTGTTGGAAGCTGTGGGTGACGAATCTGCCATCTTTGGAGTGGGGGGGGGGGAGATGAGGCTTAATGGCGCGTCGACAGCTTGGTCATTAGCGCCAACCTCAGTCACAGTGCAGTGGTCCGGGTTGCCACTGCACCACACATTACAGAGATATTATTCAAACCTCTAATCTAAATCTTGTCATACATCTGTACCTCCTGCAAAAATTGAAAAACACCGGACAGGAGGACAGACTTATCGCCCAACTGACGCGCAATGTCATGAGGAAGATGGAAACGACGACGAACACCATCATGATGGCGACAATCAACAAGTAAGTGCCGGACCGTAAGTGGCCGTCGACACCAAGAACATTCAGGAGGGTCAACCCCCCGCAAAAGGAAACAGTGAGTAAGTCGGGTGTGACCAATTCGCAAACGGGCCAACACAACCTCCTCACGGCGACTGCGGCGACACGCCGAGTGCCACTCCTCGACA
>JAHWFP010156038.1:0-23538 GCA_023313725.1 Lithobius niger
TCCCCCCACTCCCTTCCTTCCCTAGTCAGCGCGGTTCCAATCTGTCGAGTAAAACGCCAGCTTCGTGTGACGTCGTCAATACTGATAACGTCAGATCGCTTCTCTGCGTATACAAATTTCCAACTTGTGTGACGGGTGATGGCGGCAAGGTCGAGTGGAAGTTTAATTTGGGTGATTCTTTTGTTGTTTGACATCAAAACAAGCGGCCGGCGCATTTGGTGGCGCAGCGGTGGTGAATGCAAATTGGATTAGGCCTTAAAAACCTTAACCCTAACGTAGGCTACACGCACTGCATACAACTGCGCCTACCTACGTGATTTTCAGGAGGAAAACTGTCGGTCATCCTTGAACTTTTTACTGTTTTTTTTTCTCTTCCTCCATATCTCTTGGTCGGTCCGGTCATCGTTTATTATTATTCAGCCTCTCGCTTTTCCATTCATGGATATTTTCCCTTCCACTCCTACGCACGAGCGTGCCTGCATCAGTCATTCATGGCAAATGGTTTTTCATTCATAATTTTTTTGTGCGGTGGTTTGGTCAAGTAGATAGATAGATGAGAAGCCGGCGAAGGCGTCACGCACGTGATTGTAGCGTAAAACCATCGAAGCCCCCCTGAACAGGAAGGCCGTTTCACACATCCAGAAACGTAGCCTAAAATGTTGGGGCTCGGGAGGCAGAACGGAATATTACAGGTGGCCCCATCTATTGACGCCAAGCTGCGAATTGCGAACACCGACCAGGTTTCCAAAGTCTGTCATGCTGATGGCGCTGCGCAGTAAAGCTCGTTATTTTGCATTCGTGAAATTGTGAGCGTATTGCTAAAACGGTGTGTTGTTCCGGCGGTTTTGCTGTAGAACGCCAGTATTTTCTGAGATATACACAATACATTCCAAAACCATCAAGCGAAACTCGCCAAACTCATCTTTATGGAAACAGTTAGCTACCTTTAGGCACAGGAAACCGTGAGCAAACTCATCAGAGCCATCCAAAAGTGTATGTTGAGCAAAAGTGACCTTGCCTTCCTATACTCGAGTGATAGAGTACATGCGGAGTTAGCAAACTGTAACCTCGCAGGCTGGTGGTACTAAATTTATTATATTAAAAATTGTAGAAACTTATATACGAAACTGTAGGCCTCCAACAGTAAAGCCAACATTTCCACTGCCCGTACTTCGTAGGCCATGATTGTGGACCGTAGACGTCTGCGAGTAAGCGATAACGGACTCAAAATGTTCGTTCGTAGTGGGAAGTTCCCTTCAGTTACATTAAAAATACCAATGTTACTAAACAAGTACATCGTTTAAGATTTCGCAAAATGATCCCTGAGCTGGCTTTATTTTAAACACTTATCCGTACATGCTGCACGCGGATTCGAGGGTGTAGGTTAATATGAAAAGAACATCCAGATGAACAGTACGGGTCGGACGTATATTGGAATATTCGTTCGTTAAGAGCATATTCGAATAGGATATACGCCATTCGAATATTCGCAAAAAAAGTTCTGTTTAATTTTACTTTTTTTTTTTTTTTTAATATTTTGAGTTGGTTTTTAAAGTTTTAGTATGGGATTCTCGAGTCCCAGTCAGTCCGCACTATACTGTCCTCCCTTCCCATTCCCTTCTAACAAATCTGTAGTCGGAATGATTCATGCGTTTTGGATTGCTCAAATGTAGAGGAGGAAGGGGGCGGGGGATGGAGATAATGGATATGCAAAAGTTCTCCCTAAAAGATTTAAGAACTAAAGAATGGGTAAGTCATCTAGGTCCATGGTAGCCAGTTGATATATGACGTCAACTTCAATGTCATACGTGAAAGGGAAAGACACCTTGGAAGATTAAGGTCATTCTGCACTACAGTTGGCAATTCATAATTTATATTTTGAGGGGCTGTGTTATGCATGCCTTCGAAATTGCCTTGCCAAGTAGATTAAATTAAACATGTGGTTAGCTTACTATGCCTTGCATTGTCAATAGACTAAATAAAACTTAGATATTTAATGAAAAACGGAATTTTTTTTAGGTGGGGGGAAGGGATTTACGACTTTTTCCTAAACATGGAAAAAAAATTGAACGAATATTCGAATAGGTTTTTTCCCCTTTCGTCCGACCCCTAGTGAGCAGCCGGACTTCGCTCAAGTTCACATAGTTTTTATTTTCCAACCTTAAACGGGTTTTTCCCCAGAAAACACAACAAGCAATTCTGAAAACCGTGGCTGGTAGCCTCGGCACAAACAGTAAAAAACATGAATTTTACTGTTTGTGACGTGACTGCCAGCCACGAGTTTTAGGATTGCTTGCGTTACTGATGAAGAACCTTTTGAGGTTGGAAAATTAATCCCATACGTATTGGAATGAACTTTCGGGAAGTCCGGCTGCCCACTTGGATTTTTATTTAATATTATTATTATTATTTTTTGGCTCACCGCTTAGAATGGTTCAACAGCCTCTAAGCTCACCTAGAACCTGCAGCGAAAGTCCGCCCCCACTAAAGTAGCGGTTCGAGCGGGAGTCCGGGTTCGAGTCCCAGGTGGGGGGCAGTTGGTCTTTATTTCTTTCTCAGTTAATTTATCTTGTATTTTTACATGGCCAGTATTAATAGAGCTGCGTCATGTGACGTCATATTGGCTACAAGAGAGATAGCTGCAAGGTGCACTAGATTAAAATGGAGGATTAAACAACGGCACTTCTAGTCAATGAGTGCTTTGAGAGCGGATTTCATAGGCTTAAAAAAACGTTGTTTTCTCCAATCCCTTATGCTGCGAGGTTTTAATCGGAAAATAAAGATTCCTCTTGCTTAAAAATGTCAGCAATTGCCAACAAATCGACAAAAATCGCGCATTATAGGACAAAGACATCCACTCTTAATAGCATTGTCTTCAGCAAAACGCCCTTCTTTCCCCCCTCCAGTGACCCTTGCAGCTATCCCAGTTACTGGCTCAAGCATAGAGTTATATACAATAATACAACGTTGTGTCACTGCCCTATTTATTGCTGACTGCTTCGTTAACCACTTGACTAAATGGTGCCGTTTGCTGAGCAACTTCAGCGCCGGCAGGTAAGAAAAGATTTAAACTTTGGAATCGCATCCTGACTTGACAAATTCTCAACCAACTAAAGGATATCAGCATTTGGATTATTTCTGCTTCGTTTCCACTACCACACAGGGGCAAACTTCCAGACTTCTGCGGACGTATTCGAGCAATAACAGTAAAAGCACATCTTTTTTATACAAAGAAGCACTCCTCGGTGGAACTCTTTACCTGAGTCAGTTATTGCTGCTACCTCTTTAAATTTCTGCAAGGCACATTTGGTTCTTTTTTGTATTTTTTTTTTGGCGGGGAGGGGAATTGTGGGTGGGACAGGGGGTAAAGGCGCCTTCGTGTGCTAGTCTTTGGATCGATGCTGTCAATTTACTTTACTTTAATCCAACTCGAAAGGTACACCAACAGCGTTATATGCGATTCTTTCGAAACCAGACACCAACAAACGACAGGATACTTTAATGCAGGGGAAGGGTGGGGGCAGTTGCTTGCAACCGGCAAGTTGCGGCCTTGTCGGTAGATTTTTTTGGCTTGTGCCTGCTTAAAACTATACTGTACTGAAGTCTGAACTCAAACCAACAAACGAAAAACTTGTCTATCGTTTAAAGATTTGTGTCAGAACTTGCGTATTAGCAAAACTTGAGTGGCGTTCGCTCGGTCGGGTTTTGCACCATTCATCAAGCTCAATCTAATGTTAGCGAGTGTAGGTAGGGGGAAAAAATTGTGATCCTACGCATGACCGAATCGAACAAGGATCCATAAAAAGTTGTTCTCGATTTTTCTACGACGCGTAGAAACCGGCGAATCATGAACATTAAAACCTTGCCGTGTCGTAGCTCAAGAGAGATAGTCATCAATAAATTGCTTCTTCTTTCGAGGATTTCATTGACACATTTTTGCCAATTCGCTTACAGGGAGGTCATTATTGACGTATATGGAACAAGCGAAAGCAAGAGTGGATGCTTGAACTTGAACTAAAATTATACGGTTTAAATCGTGGAGGAGAGAGTTTCAAGGAAGGTTGGTGGGGGGGGGGGGGTCGGGGGAACCAGTGTGGGAACCACTGGGGAGGATGAGTCGGGTGCAATTCATGCTCCTTCCCGAACTACGAAAATGAAAATATGAAATAGCTTCAAATCTTTGGCGGTCATATATTTCTTCACGTTTCCGTTCAACCTAACATTCAACAGAATAGCATCCAGTTCCAGAATCATACTCTGAAGTAACATTTTTGTAGTGTGTGTGTGTGTGTGGCGGGGAGGGGGGGGGGTTAAATGAGGGTAAAATAATTACGTTCAGCCTCTCCATCAATAATTTCTGAGTTCCGCCGTTGGTTCTTGGAATTGTTGAGCGGCGAAAAGAACGTTCGAATAGCCCATTACCAGGAATTAGGTCTCTCCAAGAGCAAGACCATTTTTTTTCATTCGTAAAGCTGGATGGATCATCTCTCATATGCCAAGAACACTTTTTGAAAAAATGCTTCCTTAATTAAAAAAAAAATTCATTTTGTTTACATTGCATCGAAAATCCATGCTACTTTCCACCCAAACCACTAAACATGCTGGAACCACACAGGGGTCGTTCTATCCAAGGAATCTTTTCAGTTTTTTGTGTGCTTAATCTACGCGAAAAATTAAGGTGACGTTTTTTAAAAATATTACTGTAAGGCAAGTAGTTTTGCTGGTAGAATCTTTTTCGTTTCGGTTCTAATGTTATTCCTATGGGCTATTTATTGTCCAAGAGCCACAAGAGTTCTGAAAGCTGGTAATGCTCTTGTGAAATCTTTTACTGTCCTTTAGAGTTTAAAGTGCATCTGCGCGCCTGGAGATAACGTTGAACTACAAAAGAAATTACAAACAAAAACGTCAAGTGTGCCGTAAAAAAGGGGTTATATGATTGAAGTTTAATTTGCATTTTGTTTGCCAGGTTGTGAATGTGTTTATTGGTTTGAAACACGATGCCGTTCGGGATTCTATTACGATTTAAAATTATTTCGTGACGAGGGAGCTTTAATGCATCAAATTCACGATTTGAAGATGAAATAGTGCCGTGAGAGCACTGTGCAGAAATCACACAGGTTTTTACACAGAAATCATTAGAAAGTGGAACAGCGAAGCACTGCCCTGTGAAGCACTGGGCAGAATTCCACAGGTTTTTACATAGACATAATTTAAGTGGAATATCAAAGCACTGCCTTATGGAGCACTGGGAAGAAATCACAGAGGTTTTCATATAGAAATCATTTACGTGGAGCAGTGAAGAACTGCCCTGCGGAGCACTGGGCCGAAATCACACGGGTCTTTACATAGTGGAGCAGCAAAGCACTGTCCTGTGGAATACTGCAGAAATCATAAAGGTTCCTCCCTGTGAATACAGAAAATAGACTATAAACATCATCTCTCGCTCTTCCTTGTCATTGAGTCCCCTCAGAACTCTAGTCGGGACACTGTATGAGCACAGTTTCATGACAAATCTATTCGCTGACTTAACGGCGCTTGCTTCCACGATGGTTTTCCCGTATGATTTAATTTTATATATTAGTTCAAAGGTACATGTACAACGTGTCGTAAATGCTTTCTTTTTGTCGCCGGTTGTTATTCTTTATGGGACGGAGTTGCTACGTTCATTAAAGTTTGTGCTATTTATGTTTGTGATGAGAGGGTATTTCGTTTTAATTAGTCCGTTTTCTTTATTTGATGGCATATGGTGCATTGACGCCTTTTCCGCACATGCTAGGAAGCAAAGCCACCTTACTCGATGATGCCACGTACAATTAGGCTTATTGAGGAAGTAGGCCTACAATTTGCAATAGCGACTGCAGCATACCTGGTCGCAACCGTTCTTCTGTACACTTCCGCCACTTTCGAAAATGTTAACGCACACACCTCTCTCAGGCACTGTAACAGCGCTCTCTATTAATTAATCAATTAAAAATTAATTAAAAAATTGATTTTTAACTCTTTCTTCGTATGATTACGTTCCAGAAAAAAAAATCTCGTCAATTTCTCGCGAAGTTTGCAACAGACGAAAATTAACACTTGCGCTACGGAGGGCTTCGTTTTTGTCAATGATCAGATTTACCCAATAATATTCAATGTACTAAAACAAAGAGCACAATAGAGCCACATTGTGAACTGCTAATTATGAGGAAAAAATGACGAAACCTCAATTCGCATATCTCTTTAACAGTTAACGATGTTGCTTGTTACTGAACTTCGGCGAATTCTATAGAAGATTCCATGAATTGAGTCGATTTGTGCAGTCTGACTTAAATTTACGAATTCGTGAACGTCTCTAACCTAAGAAATGTAAGAAAATTTTGTTAAGTGTAAAGTTTACTTGAAATTTTAATGGCATCTCTTAAAAACCTTGTTTTATTTGTAAACTATAAGCAGTGTACCCGGCTTCGCCCGGGGATATTTTGTTTGGCCCATGGTTGTTTCCCCGTATTTGCTCAGTGCTGCCTGATCGTTCACTGCAACAGTCAAATTTTCTTTGTGTAATACTCCCTCTTTCCGCCAATCCTCTCCCTCCCTTCTCCCCTCCCTTTTTTACCCCGTCGTCTCCCTCTTCTTTCCGTTTCTCTCTTCCTCCTACACGTAGTTTTTTTTTTACCATCTGTGGGTAATAAATCTTGTATTATTATTACTATTATAAACACACTAAAACCTGTAAATCACTGTTGCCATATTTACTAGTTGATTACGCCGGTCTACCAGCACACCATGTTACCATACTGTCCCGTTTGTAGTCGCACTGGCGTTTGGTTCTGTTGGGACCATGAGTTTAACTGTCCAGAGTTACCCAATCAACAATCATGTCGTAGTGTTTCGTTTGTAATTGATTGCTATCGATATATTACCCTTCACACTACAAGCAAGTCGGGCTTTTTCATTGCAACTGAATAAAAAATAAACATTCTCTCCCTTTTTCACTGATGCCGTGAAAAAAATAAACGTGCGCGCCCTATCGCATTAATATAAGCAGCGTTTGGATTGGTTGTCACAATGACTACTTTCCTTGTCTACCGACCTTCGCCAATGGTTCGGCGCAAACGATATATATACGTGAGCTTTGAGTGCAGCTAGTATTGGCTGGTTTGTTAGTTGCGGGTGAGTGGTTGTGGTTTGTAGCCTAAAAGAAATAATCTGGCAGTTTTTATATATTGAATGGCTAAAATATGGCAATTTCTTTCACGCATTTGGGCTTTTCAATGTGATATCACGTCTTTTGTTATCCGTTTAAAAAAAAAAAATTAGTTCAGTGCTGTTTTGCAATTGTTTATTCGTCGTCTTTTGATGGGCCGTTGATTCATTTAAATCAAACGATGAATTATTAGTTTTATCCACAAAAACTTGATTGGAAGTTTAATCGTACGGTCTATTTCCGCCGGTGACAAGCAATTAAACTGTTATGTTGTTTTCCGCATGAGTTCACATTAAAAAAGTACGACCTTGTTAGAGAGTAACATCGTTCTTCCGCGTGGTTCCACCTCCACAACTGCACGATCTTTTTGCTCTTCTTTTAAAGTTGATTCAGTCGGACGGACGGAATTACGAACGGACAAACGAAAAAAAGTGCGAAACTACTCCGAACAAACAGAACGTGTTGCCACCAACAAGCCTCCGTCGCTGGTTTTGCAATGTCCATTTACAGACGCGCTGTACGTACGCCGTAAACACGGCGCTCCTAATACGGCACTTAATTACCAGTCGGGACTAGAAGCGCCGTAAAATCAGAAGCAGATAAAGACGCTGATAAAAAGAGGCAGTTTAATGATGTAGATAAGATGGCGCCAGGGAAAATGAAACAAAAAAGTTGAAAGAAATGGAAATCGAAACTTGATTTTATTTATTTTTATTTTTTTTTGGATCCATCGTGCAAAAAAAAATCCGTAAGATGAAGCGTATTTATTTTGCAACAAGTCAAGCCTAAAAAAATTACAACAAACGTCAGTGGAATTAATGGAAAATTAAGATAAGAAACGAGTGTATTATTAACTAGCGATGCTCATCTGACATAATCTCAGAATGATAATAAGGTTTCTAAAAAAAATAATAACACATCCCATCATTAAAATTAAAGATAAAATGAAATACGGCTACACGCACGATATAAAAATGGCTGATAACTGGGTGCATGAAAGGTTGTGAGGTCTGGATCATAATGATGGGGATTTGTAGGTGATAAGTGAATATAAAGAGCCATGTTCCAGATAACCGTATCGTTTACTGATTTAATGTAATGGCCCTAACAAAAAGATACGACGCTTTGAGGCTCAAGTTGTACCGCTTGTCGTACTTAATCGTATGGAAGCCATTGTCTATTTCTACACTTATGATAAATACAACTCAAGAAAACGGATGAATAGCTTAGTGAAACTTAATGCAATATTTCTTAGCAAATTAGTTGACCATCGGCAGCGCTATTATTATTATTACTGCCGGGACCCGTGCATGCTGCACGGTGGCCTGAGTCTCCCGGTCTTAGCCTTTCTCTGTGTTTGGTCTTCTTAGGAAAGTAGAATGAGGGAAGTTGGAAGGGACAGTCGGTAATCGTGGGAGACTCCCATGTTTGCTGCCTTAGAGGAAATTTGCATCCACGTTCAGTGACTTGGTGCTGGCCTGGTCTCAGAGCCAAACAACTTGCTTCCCACATACGTGAGTTCACTAAAGATTTTGAGGAGAACGCAACCTTTGTGATTAGTGCAGGCTCTAACAACATCACATCTGACTCACCTGCTGACATTGTTAATACGTTGGCGCTAGCCGCGGCAAAAATCCGACAGGTCAAACCAAGTTATCGATTTCCTTCATTGGCCTCTTCCCACGACTACGCAAGTCCGTCATACAAGAAGACTCTCTTGTCACCAAGGTCAACATGCTCCTAAGGAAGCTGTGTGTTGATAAAAACTTCAACTTCGTCTGTATTGATTACGTTATCTGCTCCGACAACACTCTGTTGTCAAGGGACGGACTCCATCTCACTGCAAGGGGTAAAATGTGTCTCCATGCAGAACTTATTTCATTTTATCGAATTACGGAAAACCAGTTGCGCTAAATGGGGAACCACGTCCCAACCCTCAAACTGCCACTGTACTTACTGACGTACCCGCTTTCGGCTCCCTAGGACTCCGTTGTGTATTGATCAATGCCCGTAGTCTTGTGAAAAACTGTGCCTTTTTGTCCGTCCTACTGGCTTCTGACCGCTTTGATATCTTATTCAGAGTCGAAACTTGGCTTAACCCCGTTGTAACGGATAATATGTTGGTTGGATCGTACTGCTACAATATTTTGCGTTTCGATAGGGACTCGAGGGGAGGTGGGGTGGCTACTATTTATCGAGAAAATATGGATGTCCTTTGTGACAATCGATCGGCTGATGCTGAAGCCTTTACTGCTATCATACCTTCACTTAACCTTAAGTTAATTGTGGGTTATGTTCCGCACAGCTTTTGTGAGGCTTCTGTGCTTTCTTTGGGGAGATATGTTCTTCAAAATTTCGATGCACGTCGCCGCGCAGTTTTTTGGGGGGGTCTAAATCTTTCTTCTGTTGACTGGAAGCATCTGACAGCAGCAAGCCGACACCACCGCTCCATTTTGGACCTAATTCAATCACTGGGACTGACCCAACTTGTTTCAAAGCCTACTCGGGGGGATAATATCCTAGACCGCATCTTCACTAAAGAGGATGATCTAACATTTGATGTTGAGATAGGGGAGCACCTTGGTAGTAGTGACCACTCCATGGTGTTTTTTCGTGTCCACTGCCCTTACACCTCACAACGTGACCGCGCTTTGACATTGACTGGCCCAATTGATTTTGCTAAACTGAAAACTTTTCTTGCACTTGTTAACTGGCAGGATACACTTCGCGAACACGGGAAGTCAGTGGAGTTGGCCTGGTCGGTGTTTTTGGCAACCATACATGAAGCGGTGAACCATTGCAGGGGAAAACCCCGGGGTGGGCGATCGCGTACTCCTGTTCCTGCTATTATCACTGAGATTGGTAAAAAGAAATTAAAACTGTGGCGACAGGCTAAAGAGTTCCCGACAGCCGAAAACAAACAGGCATACGACGTTTGCCACGCTGATTATGCCGACCTGGTTGCTGCGTGACACAGCTCCAAGGAGGAAAGGATTCTCTGAGAAGGGAATCTTTCTGCCTTATTTCGGCTTTACCGCGAAAAAACTGTTGTTCCTCCCCCCCCCTCCCCCAATCCAATTCTGACTTTTTACTTCCAATCCTGCCAAGGCAAATCTTCTGAATGAAATGTTTGCCTTAAACTGCATTAGTGACAACGGCATTCTTGCACAAAGTTGGCGGTTAAAAACAGTTCCTAACGTGCCGTGTGAACATGTCGGTTTTGCTCCCAGCATGGTTTTCCGCACTTTGCGTGGCCTCAGGCCCAGCCGTGCAGTTGGCCCTGATGGCTATTCTGCCTATTTTTTCAGACAGGTTGCTACTGAAATCTGTGTGCCCCTCTCCATTATTTTCCGGCTGTCGTTCGAGTCAGGCCTCCTCCCTTCCGTTTGGTCTACGGCGAATGTGATCCCAGTGTTTAAGAAGAGCGACGCCATCTGCCCCGAAAATGACAGACCAATCGCTCTTACTTCAGTCCCTTGCAAAGTGATGGAAATCATTGTGAAAACAAAAATGTTAACTTTCCTTTTGAAAAATTATCTTATCTCGGATGACCACTTTGGGTTTTTGCCAGGCAGGTCTCCCACTTGCCAGTTATTCCGTTGGCTCGACCTGTGGACTGATGCTCTCGATCTCAGCATGACTACTAATGTCGTCTACTTCGACTTCAGGAAGGCTTTTGAGTCCGTTGTACACGCAAAGCTTCCTCTGAAGCTGTCCGAGGTTGGGGTTAGTGGGAGTCTGCTAAATTGGGTGGATGCTTCCCTTGAAGGAAGAACCCAGCGTGTTCTTTTTGGCTCCTCTTTTTTTGCCCCCTTATCTATCGTCAGTGGGGTTCCATAGGGGTCCGTACTTGGCCCCCTGCTCTTTGTTATTTATTTAAATGATCTTAAATGCGACAGTCCATCAACCATGCATTATAAGTTTGAAGATGACTTGAAACTTAGTGCGCAAATCGTGGACACTTCTGGTGACCCTCTTGCAATTCGTGAGGGAATCAACAGTGTTCTCGAGTGGAGTTCGATGTAGCAATTACTCCGCTCTTCACAGAAGTGTCAGGTTTTACGTATCGGTCGTCAGGGCTCTTCAGCCAGTATCTACTCAAGGACCTTATTATTCCGGGGGTATCTGAGGTAAATGACCTCCGGGTGCTCATCACCTCGAACCTTAAGTCGTCCGACCATTGCAACAAGATCGTTTCAAAGGCTAATAATAGGCTCGCAATTGTTGAGCGTTGTTTCACGTCAGGCAACCCTAAGGTTAAACCTGGGCTTTTAGGGTTTATGTGCGACCTCTGCTGGAGCATGCCAGCCAAGTTTGGTCTCCTTACCTCCTTGGGGACATTGACCGAATTGAATCCGTCCAGCGTCGCTTCACAAAGAAACTGCCTGGCCTTCGCGACCTTTCATATGGTGAGCGGCTCTTGCAAACTGGGCTCGAGACCCTTGAACTACGTAGGCTACGTGCTGACCTGCGGTTGACTTTTAGGATTGCCCGTGGTCTTTTGCCCATTGACATGCCTTTCTTTAATCTTTGCTTCAGTAGGGCCACAAGAGGCCACTCACTTAAATTGGCGGTTGCCTTGGCTAAGCTGAACTGCAGATTAAAATTCTTTGCTGTCCGAGTTGTCCGCCCATGGAATTCACTGTTGGAGGAAGCAGTTCTGGCACCCCCTGTGACACGTTTTTCCAGTTTGCTGAAGAGACTTTCTCTACGGGGGTTCATGAAGCGACCTGAATTTGTTTTTGATTCACCCAAATGATACTTCTTTCTCGGTTTTCTACACGTTTTTAATGACTAAGACTTGTGTAAGTGGTTGCGTCCTTCAAACTGCTTTCTACCTATGAGTAGATAAACCTTTTTATTATTATTATTATTATTATTATTATTATAAATCGGGATTGCAATATTTCATTGTTAGATTGATCCTTTAATTTTACTCGTCAACAACGCGATCTAGTGTGAACCTTACCCAGCCTCCACCGTGCACTGCCATATGAATATGTCTTCTCAATTTTAATTCTGATGTACGTATTAACGGAAGGGATTTACCCCCTCTTCACCCTTCCCTCTCCTCTTTCTACTTGTGTTCCTCCTTCCGCTATCCCTATTCTTCCCCCCCCCCCCCCTACTCTTCTTCTCCTCATTTTCTCTCCCTCCCTGCCCTTGTTTGTTCAGGGGGACACTGTTAACGGGACTTTTTCGCCTATATTTTGAAAATGTTAATGGAACTTCCCTCTCTTCATTCCTCCCCTTCCACTTTACCCCCTTCCCCCTCGCCATTCCCTCCTTGGTCTAGTAGGATGCGATGTTGTCCCACTGTCCCGTTTGTTGTCACACTGGCGTTTGTTTATGTTGGGGCCCCAGAGTTTGATTACCCCACGTTTTTCATCAACAATACATGTAATCCATTGTTAGTACTGATCGACATTACCCTTAACATTGCCGGCCGCTCGCTCTTTTTTCCCCGTTCTCCCGCTTCTCCCCATCCCTCGCTTCCCCCAACTCTTCTCCCCTCTCCTCCTCTTACCTCTGTCGCTTATTTTTCTGTGGGACGTAATTTTGCACCCCAATTTAACCCTCTTTCTGTTTGTTTTTCAAGCTTGGTGTACCTACCAAGCTTCACCAGGCTAGCAAGTGAGTTGGCATGGTATGATTTCTCCTTATCACCAAAGACCGCTATTGCTAACTAATTTACCCTGCGCATGCGCGTACCTTGGCTGTTGACGTCATTTCCTAACATGATGGGGGAGCCTCTTTGACGTCATGAATTTGTGATCTTTGAAACAAACATGGCTATTCTTCTCAATCCGATGAAGCGACGCAACTCTGGACTAACAGAAAGTGAATACTTATTATGAAACGTAAGCTGGCCCGCTCCGAACGTGAAAATTGTATTCGAGCGTATTAAGCTACGAATTCCAATCGACAATAAGACTTAAAATGAAGTACGTTTGCTGTATGTCAAGTCACTGGATGGAACGATCACGTCGGAACGGTGCTATGCACGACAGTGAAGAAGTCTACTGCCAGGCGGTAGCAATTATAAGCGCCACCGGCCGAAAATCAAACACCACATGCATCGTCGTTGCTTAGTTTGCTTTTCCGGCACGCCGCTGCCAATAATTCTGCCATTGTTTTTAACAATTCCAGCACGAAGTTTCATTGGAAATTTTGAAACTATTGAAATCGGCTGTAATAGCCAGCATCTACGAAATAAACAAGTCTTTATATAGCTTTAAGTTGTTATCTGATTTAGATGGCAGTCCATTATTTTCATTGTTATTGCCATTGTTACTGTATTATTACTGTCATTGTTATGCTGGTTATGCTTCTTTTGCTAATGCTTATGTTTTTGAATAGTATTTTTCACTTTTTCTTTCCTGTTGTTAGATTATGACTTACTAAACTGCTGTGGCCAAATATAAGCGTTGTTTTTCCTGTAGTACAGAGCGCCGTGTTTTCTTATAAAATACTTTGCTAGAAAACTAGACGTAGTCAACTGGCGAATTATTGGTGAACCAACAGGGTTAGAACCGCAATTATGAATCGTTTATTTAAACTAGCAGTTAGTATGCTACATCAATTTCCAAATCACCATTATTGGTGAATAATAATTCACCAGTAATCGTTCACGCAAATTGCAAAATTTGTTTTACGGGTTTAAAAACAAGTGCAAAAATACTACGCAGAAAAAGTGCAGATAAATTTTCTAGCAGAAAAATTCCTCACTTTCAAGGGCTTTGGTAACGTACCTACTGTTAGTGTACACCTAACAGCTAGCACATCCAAGATGCCATTTTGGTGGAGGGGGTGGGGGGGACACGTAGGGGAGGGAGGTTGTCAGAAATCAATTAGAGGTAGTAAACCATCTGTCGCAAAGGACTACCTTCGCTTTTGAAATCGAATGCGCCCTGCTAGGTTTACTCTAACAATGGATACATTTGTCATGGACGTAAAAGCAAAGGTAGCCCTTTACACAGATGGTTTACTAACGTCTATACTGATTTTTGGTGCTCCCCAAATTGCATCTTGGATGCGCTCTGTTAGGTTTACACTAACAAGAGACACGTTACCAAAGCCCTCGAAAATGACGAATTTTTCTTCCTACGTTCGCCCATGACGTTTCAGAAAAGGACTAAGAAAGAAAAATTTAGGATCGTCCCTTTCCCATTCCTTTCACGCAATTCATACCCAGCTCGTTGGTGAATCTAATCTGCTTCCGTTAAGCCCTTGATAAAAGTTGCATTCGATTAACGACTCCGATGTCAGTCTGGACTAACACGGTTAAATAAATGATGCGACGGACGAAAGTAGCTTACGTTTCTAGTCGCGGAAGAGGGTGCGGCATTTTTTTTCCCCTTGTAACATTTTTTATTTTATTTTTATTTTTTTAATTCTAGCAGGACATTTCAGCGAGACACATGCTTGACAACCTTGACAGGCCAAAAAGCAACAGACATAATTACGAGGCAGCACTAAGTGGTGGCGGTGGCTGCATGATCACAACGTGAAAGAAATTACTAAGCAAGCAAACTTTGTGTTTCGTTTTGTTGTCAAGAGGTCGGCCGGATTCACGAAAAGAGTGAAAGTGGTATTAGAGAAAGAAAAAGACGATACGAATGCAGTGAATGAGCGAAGTGAATGAAAAGAGTATGAAAGTCGTTTGGAACGAGTATGGAGCATTGGATGAATTTTAAAACGTGTTGAAAAGTGGAAACTTTACTACCGAGGTGATCCGGTATATGACCTCAAGGCCGTGAAGTTGTGTGTCTTGGTGGGCGATCCAGTGTAGCTGTGGCTGGTGGTATCGGTCAGCAACGTGTTAACAATGTCTTATATAATTGTTGTTTGATTGTTGGGGTACCGTTTCATTGTTATCATAGTTCTGCTGCGTGGTCTGTATTTATGAATAGACAAATGCGACGATTGCTGGCAAATGCTCCAATGTTTTAGCAGACGAAAAGACGTAAATGCTGGCATATTAGTTGAATTTATTAGTAGCTAGCTGGACCTGTGCATGCTGCACGGTGACTAATCCTTTAAGGACATTAAAGGAATCAGAGTTAGAATCGGCCCAACGGTATTTTACGCGTTCATTGCGTGGCCTGCGCAACAGTTTTCCTGGCCAACGTGGACTGTCGTAAATTTTTTTTGCTAGTCGGGTAGTAGCTCCTTGGAACTCCCTCTCCGAGGCTGCAGTCTCTGCTCCATCTCTGAGTGTCTTTCGGCAGGAGTTGAATTGTATTGTCATCTCGAGTTTCTGAAAAGATCTTATCTGTGATGCCGCATTGTACTTTAGTGGGACCAGTATCAGAGGATGTCCCCGCAACCCTTCTGGATCCTTCCCTCCTAAATAAGAGAAAAACCGTTATATTATTATTGTATTATGTGACCTGGTGTGACCTCGACCCGTCCTCCGTGCACCGACAGACATACGAACATTTTGTCTGATGGAAATAGTCAAAGGGACTTCTCGCCCCCTCCCCGCCTTCTCCTCTCCCCTGTTTGTTCAACGCGACATGGTTAACGGGACTTTTCATCGGAGATTTTAGCACAGAACCGGAAAAGTCGCATACCTGACATGTGCTTGACGCAGTGCTAAAGAACTCTATCACTGAGAAAGCCAGCATTCAGTAAGCAAGTTGTTCCCGCAAAATTGTTGCTCGTTTACTTACCGAGGTATCGACGCACGCGCATGCAGTGAATGTTACCGCCCACTTTAAAACAACTTTACTCCGCTCTGGAAGTCAGCATATACGAAATAAATGCGCCATTCCATCGTATCAGGCACCAATTTCTTGGTTCATTGAGAACCTCTAACTTAACAACCTATCGTCGTTCGGTTTAAAGTTGCACACTGTTAGCTGAAACACTGATTTTCTTTTACCTCAACAACGAAAGTCTAAAGGCCAGAATGCCACAATGCCATACTGCTACATTCCGCGAGAACAGCCACAATTTGCAAGGCAGCAAGGGTCGTGCACCGAACTTTTTGGTATTGCACATTAATTGTTGCTGATTATGTGCCAAAATTGTTGCTGACGATGCTGATACCTCACGTCCTTACGCTATTAACAAAACAAAACTTGTTAAGGATTCCCGTCAAGCTCTTCGGCCGTTGGAAGTCTTGATATCAAACGTCAAGCTATTTGGACAAGTTAATCCCACCGAGTAATAGCCGAAGGTTAAAATGAAATATATGAAACTTGCTTATTGCGCAATTTTCTTTTATTTCATATAAGGTTTGAAGTCTTATTCGGTGCGATTGACTTGGCGAAAGAGCTTGGTGTTTGACAGCACAACTTCAAACGGCCGAAAAGCTTGGTGAATCCTCATCATGTTTTGTTTTGAGGAGATATCACATCTTTTTGGTCCAAATTGATAAAATCCATTTTTTAAAATTCTTAGCAATTACGAGCTGGAAAAGCCAATCCAGGGTAGGGTTCTTTAATTCAGTTTTGAGTCCAAGGTTTCACGTGGACTTAACACTTCAACAACACTTTGGTATCTAAGAGCTTCTTCGTGTTCCTTTCCAATTTTGACTTTCTTTCACTTATAAACCTACCTTAAACATCAAATGAAACGATTGCGTTTTTAAATCATGCATTACAAAGTAATCGACGGTTAGATTGCATTTTGTTTTGTAACAGGTTTACGTGTCTTAGGGCGCGTTTACGCAACGACTGGCCTTTGCCTTCTCGCAGCTAGAAGCTAGAAATAATCATAAATTCCAACATGGAGGCGGTTTTAGCTCTGCCGGCTCGCAACGAAAACAGTCAATAACTAGAGTTCAAAAGCGCTGGGAAAAGTTGTTTCGTCAGGAGGAATTCTTTATCTTTATTGTCACAGCAAGCACTGCAAGCATTTACACAAACGATGTCTGATTTAGCAAATCCAGGCAGGGCGTAGCTACAATGGCAACGACACTTTTGCCATCGCGATTAAATTCTAGTGAGAATGCAAAGGCGAGTGGTTGCATAAACGTGCCCTTCGTCTTTGTCGAGACGTCCACCGAACTTGCTATATTTAGCAGTGGGAAAATCACCAATTTTTCACTCGTGATGTTGTTGTCGTGTTTTTTTCGTAGCAATTACGAGATGGAAAAGCCAATTTAGGTTAACGGTGCTTCTTCTTCTTTTGGCTTTAATTCCGTTTTGAGGGCAGCAGTAAGGTTTAACCTTACCTTAAACATCAAACATTGCGTTTTTAACTGCCAGCATTACAAAGTAATCGATGTTCAGATTGCGGTTTTTTTTTTTACTAGTAGGTTTACGTGCGTGTCTTAGTCTTCATCGAGTAGAATAGTTTTATTAGCATGGCCGGCAAGACAGTGCTTTTATAGTGTCCGCGGCCTATCTTGAGTTCGCTGCAGAACGAACACAGATAACCGATTGTACGTTTTTGGTAGCCGAGTGCCTTTTTGATATCCAAGATGGTTAAAAAAAAACAATGGTGGCCGTCGATTAACGCCGCCCCCTCCAGGAAGACGTAGTCGCTTATAAAATACTTGCAGGACTCAAGATACGCCGCGCACACAATAAGAGATCGTGTTGCACGAGATTTTTCAGAAAAAGATGGAGTAGCAGCAGTTATTTTGTTTGATAGTTGCTTTTAATTTTTGTTTATGTTTTTTTGTTTTTGGGGAACACGAACCCGAACTGGATTACCTGCCCCCACGTCGACGAGAGTACGCACAGAAGCAGAGGCTAACAACATCAAATAGCTACAATGCTGCAACATGTAACAATGGTGCAACAAGGAGGCGAGGCGCACAAATCCGGATTAGAGCTCACTGGAACACCATGTTACGATATGGGCGCTGGGAAAGTGACATTGTCGTTTTGCATATTGTTCGAGTTAACATTGTCAAATCCGTTAAATACTTTAAATCCTTGTTGAGGATCAAATAAAACGATCCTGGTTTACGATTAAATCTTCCAGTTTTAAACCATAGGGAGCTACCCGATAATAATTTTAAACTGGCTCAAAATTGGGCAGCTGACAGACTGAATGACTCATTTATTTCTTCAGTGCAGGCTTCGGGATGTCGGTTGAACTGTTTCCAAATTGTTTTCCTGGATTGTGTCCCAGTGTCAAGACATAAGAAATGTAGTTCTTAAAATGGGAAAATGTAAAGCCATTTAGTCTGGAAGCAACGAGAATTCGATAGACACATGGCACACACACACACACCCGCCATCACACACATTTGTCTACTTTTTCACTGGTTAAAACATTTAGCACGACCCTTTTAGGCCTAAGTCAATACCGAGTGTGATACCGTGCTGATGAGCGATTTAAGAGAGTGGGACTAGAGAGGCAGAGAGACAAACAAGAGCGCATGTAAGCTGAGAAATGAATCTAAGGAAATTAATGTTTTAAAATGTCCCTTTTCATCCCCGGGCTGCTCGTGAAGAGTTGATGCTTAGCTCCTAAAACATGTGAGGGATCGAGCGTTCATAATTTACGTAATACTGGAGGGGGAGTTCTTTGATGCGTCAACAGTTGTTACGGTGGGGAATGGTAAAATGTTACGTAAGGAACTGTTGATGGACGTTATTTTACTTAGTAAATAAAAACAATGAACGCAACATATTTCTTCTCTACAATTTGACGTGCGCCCATGCGTAAGGACACGCCGCCGGTGTGCCCCACGAGGGAAAATGCATGAAGCGGGGAACAGCAAAGCCTCAGCAAGCCAATTCGTCAATTACGTACCTCACCTTAAAACTAAAACAAATAATAAAATGGAATTCCAAAAACAAGGCCAAATGTTAAAAAGCCAAAAGTGGATCAAACCATGTACAAGCAAAAGGTTGGGTAAGCAAACACCGACACCAACAATTACAACACAACATACATCTTTCGTGGTCAAGCCACAGAAATAAGCTATTATTGTGTGCGCGGCGTATCTTTAGTCCTGGAAGTATTTTATGAGCGGCTACGTCTTCCTGGAAGGAGCGGCTTTAATCGACGGCCGCCATTGTTTTTGTAACCATTTTGGATATCAACAAGGCACTCTGCTACCAAAAACGTACAATCGATTATCTGTGTTCGTTCTGCAGTGGACTCAAGATAGGCCGCGCACACTTTAAGACATGTGGTGATCTGGCATAAGTTTGGCATAAAGTTTACAAAAGGGTCTCCTATAATCCCGACTATGCAGGCCTCAGGTTGGCCCCAATTGAAGCCGGTAGGCATCGCATAACGGAGGATGGTAGGTAACATTTCCTGCAACACCTGTTGCTGGTCCTCGATGAGGAAGCCACAAGCACCAACTGGGATCAGTTTTCTTTTCGATGCGCTCTAAACAGCTTCCAAAATTGCCGTGATTGGTAATAAGTTCTTGAACGGAAGACCGGAAGAGCTGTCTTGAACGGAAGAAGACAGCATTTGGCACGAAAGGGAAAACTGGAACGCAACATACAACAAAAAAGGTTTTTGTTTTTTTCAGTTTAATCTCGTCTTATTAATTTTGAAATTATTTTTGTGCTTTATTAATGACATCATTGACCATAAGCTCACGTAGTAATGACGTGTAGAAATGTGTTAAGTTGCTTTTGCCCCCATCACTTCCTTGATAATTTTAAAACTCCAAAACATGCTTGAAAGCATGCTTCAGTTGATGCACAAACTATAGAGGTAATACATGATAAATGCCTTAAAAATTGAGCCTTGTGTTTCGGGTGGGGGAGGGGGTCAATATTTACACTTTGTTACTAGGGGAAAGGGTAAAAAAAAAGACGAAAAAGTAATCTTTAAAGTATTTATGGACGCTTCTGGGTGAGTAAAAAAAAAGTATTTATTTTAAATCACTTAGTTTTTACAGTGTGGTATTTACGAGAGATTAAAAAATCCTTTATTTTTAAAGATTAAGGTTCTTTTTTAAATTTGGAAATGAGTCAGCAATGGTAGTTAAAGGAAGGTCGAAGCCTACCACCTAGGGTTTCACTGTCCATACCTAATTTAACCCCGAATCCATCCCAGCCTCCCCCTCATCTTCCAAAGATTCTCCTCCCATTAAACAACGATATCCTACCCCACTCACCATTCTCTGAAAACTCCATTTCATATCTTAAAAACCTTGGAACCCACAGAATTTATGACGACCGTTTTCCAAGGCATAAGGCACAACAAGTAACGCCCTCTATTATTCAAATATGGAACCGGGCCGACGGACCTTCACAAAGCAGAAACAGCTTGCAGTCTAAGATGTATACAGACTAATCGAGACAATATGACGTCATGTGTGGTAGCCCCCATTTTTTTCGAGTATTTGCATTCATTCGAATGGTGCCTTAGAATAAAGGCTTGTTGTCTGCGTGGGCGTATTCGGCCTCCGCCTGATCCAGGTGTGAAGCAGCACCTGTCAGCGACCTCCGACCTCTGCCCTCAGGCCAATTAGCATTATAAATCAAAAGATGTTTTCCTCC
The DNA here is from genome assembly GCA_023313725.1 of Lithobius niger. Classification (NCBI taxonomy): domain Eukaryota; kingdom Metazoa; phylum Arthropoda; class Chilopoda; order Lithobiomorpha; family Lithobiidae; genus Lithobius; species Lithobius niger. The sequence goes on from JAHWFP010156038.1 coordinate 20,620, forward strand.
TGGGCTCATTGCTGTTGTCTTCCTCTTGTTAATCTAGCGCTTAGAGTTCATTTCGTATGATTGTGCAATCCAGTTCCATTGTTATATGTACGTCGTCTCCTGGGATACGATTAATGGTTCACAAGGAGAAGATGTGAGGAGGTCTGTCCTGTGTAAGATTCAAAAAGACCCTATGCAGAACCAAAATTTTTGTTAAAAAATTGATGGCAGGTTGACGTCAGAAGCGGTTTCCCATGGTGTACCACAGGGTTCAGTGATTGGTCCCTTGCTGTTTATACTTTACTTTGACTCTTACACGCCGTACTATAATTCCAATCTGATAGCGGGTTGTATATTGACGAGTATATAGTAGTCGTAGCTCGAATTAGTGCTTCTGAACTTACTAAACTAAACTCGGGATGTACGGGCTGGTACGCATATACTCGACTCTTGAGATGTGTGACAACAATAAGTGACGTTGGTAACCTGTGTTTACTATGACTGTCTAGGTCTGTTGTGTTAACATGTGCATTACTTTATTTTAGTCCTGGAGACCGTTATTGCATACCAAAACCCAAAACAAAAGATTGTGGCATGTCTAAAATTTTGGGTTTTCCGATTGAATTTCTCCGGATAAACTGCCTCTCTCGTCGTCTGCGATAACAACAACAAACCAGACCAAAGAAATATACAATCAATACTCAACAAAAAAAAAAAAGGAGTAGTGGGAAATAGCAGCCTACCATTTCAATTCGTAATTCTGGATGGAAATTGCAAAAACCTAAAAAAAAAAAAAAAACCTAAAAAACCCTATACAAAAACCTACGAAAACCAGGCAGTTTACAAACTCATGCTCTTCAAATGAGGAATATGATGTGTGAATCCATTGTAAGTCATATCAATCAGACGAAATTTACCACATTGCCTACCTAAGGTAAAGCTACCATATACCAGAACGGTTGCTTTCCTGCAGTTCAAAATATAAAACGCATGAAAAAATAAACGTAGAATAAATAAAGAAATAATATCATATTTAAAAATAAAACTGGTTAAAACAGCCTCCATAATAATCGCAAAGTTAAACATGTTCGCATCTGCATGTATTCATTACTTTTCTAGCCATTTGGCTTCTGTCCAGTTTATTACCTTATTTCACGCTTTAATTGTGTTCCTTTCTGTTCACTTGGTGAACAAATGTCCCAGCAGTACAGACTGGAAAGCGTTTGATTATATGTATATGTGTGCGTCTTAAATGCTGCCTATGGACGTTTCCTTTTGGTTGTGTCAGTATGGCTGAGCGGTAGGACTTCGTCATTTGGTCTCAAAGCCTCAAAGGTCGTGGGTTCAATTACCGCTCAGGCAGTCTGACAATTAAGTCCAAAAGGCAACGGAAATAGGTTTTCATCTGTATTTATGTATACTTAGAGACATTTGACTTTCTGTCCAGTTCAATAAGTTAATCCCACACACGAATAGGCAACTCCAGATGTTAAAAGTGTAACGATGCTCCGACACAAGGGCGGCGCTATTTACACTGCGGTGTTCGCACCACTAATTCATCGGACAGTTGGGACCTGGAAGGCTATACGTAAGAGCATGCACACGACATCGTGGTGGATGAAGCCATATTTCGACCCTTCAAATGGTTGTAAAGTGAATTAATACATCATGTAACGAACCATGAACGTTATATATTATGGTGCCCTAACAGGGACTCGAATCCTGCACCGTTACACATTGCTACACCGAAAGAACAATTGGTGAAGTTTTTCATTTAACATTTGAACTAATATTTGTCAACCCTGTTAGGTTAGATGGAGAGGACTGACGGATGGCGTCTTTGCATTATTGGGAGCGACATCAGTCCAGAGAGTGTTTTTATTTCAACTCTAAAAACTTCGTCATTTTGAGTCTATTTTCGTGTTTACATTAATTTCGTCTCTGCGTAACGCTTCTCGCAACAACGCTGGCAACGTCATCCGCGCCTACACACAACTCCGCGTTGCCAAAAACTAATTTCTATATTCCTTTCCCAACAATCAGATTTGGACGCGAGATAAAAGTTAACAATTCCGTTCCTGTTAAATTTGATTTCCTCCAAACCGTTCCCAACCGCACCAATTTTAAACAAACGAAAGCGAGATACCAGATCTCAAAAAGGGTACGAAAAGTGATTTCAATTTTCTTAATCTCCTCTTCAATCCGAACGTATAGATTCGAAAACCACACACAACAACAGGTTAGTTGAAGCGCGCGTGGTGCTGCATCCATAACGAAGCATTTATAATCGGTCAGTTTCGCCAGGTAAGGCATAACAACTGTTGGAAATTACCAGGCAACGCCAGTTCTCAATAATAATTTTTCAGTCGGACCTCTTATCGCCCTCCGCCGTCGACATTCGGGTTTAATTTTTTCTCACTTCTCAGGTGCTGATAAGGCACGTGTTATTCGGCGATCCGTCGGCTGACCCCTGCGTTCTACCTACCTGCAAGTTTAGCCACTGCTCGCTCCATTCAATTATTCGCCATTCGGAGGTTGTAAACATTTCACAAGTGTAAAAAGATAAAGATAAGAAAAGTTTGTGTTTATTTATGAATGATATAGGCCTACAACCGATTACGGAGAGAGAGAGAGACAAGGCCTTCTCACTGATTATTGTTGTAGTTGGTGAGTTGAAGGGCATCTTTTCGTGTTGTTAAATATTCGCATGCTGCAATGATTAAAGAGCGAATGATTTCAATGATTACAAGTCGAAACCTGCAGGATGAGAATGACTGAGAATTTGACGACCCGTGTTCAGGTGACGAGCACTGTTGACGAGAAGTGACGAGTGTTTATGGTTAGAACTAAGGGGGGTATCTGATCGCCTTTGAGCCGCTTACTTTCGTTCTTGATTAATGAACAATTCTTGCAGGGTTCCTACACGGCCTTGAAGTCCTT